>JARQOC010000002.1:365509260-365636760 GCA_033576535.1 Allobates femoralis
CATACATACACATACACACATACTTACATACATACATAAATACATACACACACATACATACATACACACCCATCCATTCATGCACTCCTCCGGAGTGCAGGGGTTAAAAATAACAAAGCAGGTCATCCTCACCTATCCTCTGTTCTACAGGACCTGGCATGATGTCATAATCACATGACAGCCATTAACCAGTAACCGGCAGTGTAATTACTGCCGGTTACTAGGCAACCGGCTGTGATGTGAATATGACATCACGCCAGGTCCTAGCAGCACATCGCAGGAGACGCTTGGAGAGACCGGACACCCACCGGGACCGTACGGGACGTGCAGGAGTGAGGACAGGTGAGAAGAATGGAGGAGGAGGAGGAGGAGAGGGGGAGCAGAGGAGAGACACAGGGGAGCACATAGGAGGACGGGGGAGCAGAGGAGAGACACAGGGGAGCACATAGGAGGACGGGGAGCAGAGGGGAACACTGCAAGGGGCATACTGTGAGGGGGTCCTGTATACCTACGATGGAGCCTGTATATATGCTGGGGGAGCCTGTATTACGGGATATGCACTGCATCCCCCCCCCCGCTGATGCACGGGAGGATGCAGTGCATATCATGAATAGCAAATGAGCGGCACCACGTGACCGGCCGCTCTGATTTCAGCCTCCCCAGCCACCTCCAGCCCTCGATATCGGCCCCCACCTGCCAGCTGCCAGTAGTTTGGCAGCTTTTGGAGCCCTTTGAGGGTATTTTCTATGTGTTTTTTGTAACCTGCCATTGATCTCAATGGGGTTCGAGTTGTTCGTCAAACATTCGACGAACATTCGACGAACAAATCACTAATTCAACGAATCGAATCGAATTAGAACACTAGGGGGGTGGCTCATCTCTAATATTAACCTGCCAGAGTGACTTCGGCCTCCAAGGTGACTACACACTGCCTCATTTACATAAGAAAATGTAAGTGTATAAATGCTTTTTTTCACTTTTAAATTACACTACTAGTTAAGACGGGGGTGATTAGAATAGTATTATGAAGCTGCAGGGACAGACAGGGCATAATGTAGCTGACAGATTCCTCCAAGAAACATACAATGAGGCATGAAAAGAGAAAGTCATTAAACTGGTCAGAATTTAAAACAGCAGTAGACCTTGATTTACAATGAGATAATATTTTAATTGGGGCACAAAAATCTGTAATTCACATCTCATTTATTAGAAGAAATGGTCTGCTTTTTCTGCATTTTCAATATCTGTTTTTTGGAGTGCAGCATTGCACTTTTCATTAAAGCCTTAGAAAAATTGTTAAGTCTGTTTTTGAAAATGAATAGACTTTAATTTTATATATCTTCTGTACTTTGTTATAGGCTGTTTTGTCAAAGTAGGCAAATCTTAAAGAAACTAAAAAAAAATCACTAAATTCTGTGTTTTCTTAAAGTTTATTTTCTTTTATTCATTATGGATAATATTACTACAACAAGTTGCTCAGTGGTTAGCAAAGGTCCTGGATTCAAATCCCACCAAGGACAACATCTGCAAAGAGTTTGTATGCTCTCCCCATGTTAGGGTACTTTCACATCAGCGGTTTTTTGAAATCGCGGCAGATGCGGTGAAAACCCGCATCTGCCGTGATTACCGCATAACCGCTGCACTTGCGGCACAGTTGCGGCAAGTCCCATGCAATATCTATGAGGCTCGCGGTAAGGGTGCGGCAGATGCGGCATGTGCAGTATCGGCACTTGCGGCAGGTGCGGCTGCAAAAAAAACGCGGCTGACCGCGTTTTTTTCACGGCCGCACCTGCTGCAAGTGCCGAAACCGCACTTGCCGCACCTGCCACACATTTACCGCAAGCCCCATAGACATTGCATGGGGCTTGCCGCAAATGTGCCGCAAGTGCAGCGGTTATGCGGTAATCGTGGCAGATGCGTTTTTTTCACCGCATCTGCCGCGATTTAAAAAAAACGCTGATGTGAAAGCAGCCTTAGTTGGGTTTCCTCCAGGTACTCTGGTTTTCTCCCACACTCCAAAGACATAGTAATAGGGAATGTAGATTGTGAGTCCCAATCAGGCCAGCAATGGTCATGTTTGTAAAGCACTGTGGAACTAATAGCACTATTAAAGTGAGTAAAATAAATACAAAAGTAATAGTAATTATGGCAACAGCAGAATAATGTACATAAAACTTATTTTTTTTAAAGGTACTTCCAGTAAAAAATAAAGACTTCACAATGCTTTTGATCCTCAATGTACAGAATCTTGGTAAAGTGTTTTTCTTCAAACTAAGGGCCACTTCACACTGCAGCATGATCCGGTCCGGTTCTGTCCCGGAGGACCCAGACAGCTGCGGACCGGATCAGCACACAGGACTGGGGGGCTATTATGCCCTCCGGTCCTGTGTGCAGCGCACGCAGCTGCAGCCGTTAACAGGTCAGGACCACGGCGCCCGCGGTCCTGACCTCTCAGTGGCTGCAGCTGCGTGCGCTGCACACAGGACCGGAGGGCATAATAGCCCCCCAGTCCTGTGTGCTGATCCGGTCCGCAGCTGTCTGGGTCCTCCCGGACAGAACCGGACCGGATCATGCCGCAGTGTGAAGCTGCCCTAAGGCATTGGTCCTTCAGACCTTTCTTCAGAGGAAGGTAATTTTCTGCCATGTTACAGATACAGTAAAGCCATACCCTAATCCAGTAAGGCCGAACACACATAGAGGCCTGGAAGAGAGGCTTCTATGACATGGTAGGACACAAATGATGTGGTACTTAGGGGATGTCTTTAAAATTCAGTGCGATTTTCAATGATGCAGAGTTTTAAATGATTGATTAGTAAAGGGAGGGAGATCCTGGGAAAATCAGGGTGGCAACAATAGTCAGAGGCGGGGCTGAGGTTAGGGTGTATAAATATAGAGGATCTGTTGATATAGGGCAGCCATCTTAGCCAGCAATCTGACCCACTAAACTCCCACCGACCCTCCCTGAATTAGATGTTTTGACAAACGATAATAAAAAAGCATAAGGGAAATGACAGGAGAAACTTTAATTGCCTTAAGTCAGGTTATGTAGGCCAGTAACATTTTCAATAAAAGGGTATACCTATGGTAGATTATTTTATTAGTATATTGTAGGTATTTTCATCATCACAGCGGCGGGGGGAGGGTGCTCAAAGTTGGTATGTGGCTCACGGTGGATGGATGGAAGGGGAGCTCACAAACCACTGGACTCTTTAGATGGATTCAAGGTGATGAAACACTGTGATGGGCCTTCTAGGCGGTAGTGGCGGATACTGGTGGTGGTATGCTTGGTAAACCAGACAGGTTGTTTAATATCAAATGCCTTTGAGCAGATGTTAATTGGCTAACGGTAATACGACCTGCCAAATTAGGTGGAGCTGAGCTGTTTTAAGAAACTGTGTGGGGCTTCATGGACCATTCCCCTGCCTATTGAATGGAACTGTTATATTGTACTATTTACATGATGTACGTAATAAAGGCTGCTGTGGCCAATTTACTCCATTTCATGGCGTAGTCTCATCATTTAAGTCAGATGGTAAGGTGACATGGGGTGGAGGGTAAGTGGTAGAGGAGTGTTTGGAGTGGTATGACTCGGCCATACCCACTGTCATGGTCTCTTTATCTACAAGCCGGTGGTTCATTTTACAATCTTTCTACATTTTGTACTGCTTAAATCAATAACTTTGCTGTTGTAAGCACAGGACTTTAATGAGGGAGTTTTCCCTGACAAACTAGCACTACTACGGTAAATTAATTTAGGTAAGGTTTTTTCGCCATCCATCTATCTGTCTACTCCTGCAGCTGGCATGAGCAGGGAGAAAGAAGGGAAAGCACTATGCATTTTTTTTATTCCCAATATAAGATTTATATTATTAGACATTTTTATATGGATCACTAACGAAATACCTTAACAATCAAAAACAAGAGGAATAACAAAATGGTATATATGACAATTGTTGATAATGCTATGTGTGAACTTTAGTATTTATGAAATCACAAACATGCATATTGTCACATAAGACAATGCTACACCACACATTCTCTTTTCTTCAATTCTACGAAATGACCCCTCTGTATTTGATCAAATCTCCTCGATCTTATCAAAAGAAATAAATAAAGCACATGTTTAATTCATCCAGGCTGTCCTTTCATTTCCTTTCTGCTCTAGAATGGTAAATATTTTTGTCAGTCATTCTAAATACAGAATAGCAATTACATGATATAATATTTGCTACCTATCAGTTGCATCAAGTAGGAGGTACAGTATTTCCTAAAATGTTCTATTTAGTAATGTACAATTTTCTCTGGATTTAAATATCACACCAGAAGGAAAAATATATCTAAATATGAGGTAGCAACACCAAATACATAGACCTTCTTCTTCCTAATGGTAACTATAATAATGATGTGAATGCTCTTCATTAACAGACGTTCCTCCATCTATCCACCTATTTTTACTAATATCTACACTATCATCTTGGGACTCAATGGTTAACCTGTGTTATGTATATAGAGAGAACTTGCCATCTCATTCATGCTACCAAAACCACAGGTGTTCTTGCAGCCAAAGATATCTTTCTCTGAAAAGCCTCAGCATTTTAGAGAAAATATATTTTAAAATTTGGCTGGTGACCATGGCTGGAATGTAGATTAGTCTATCGCCACCCCTGCTATGCTTCTGATAGCCCTGCTGCAGGTGATTGACAGTTCTCTCTGTCCAGTGTACATCGGAAGAGATCTGTCAAACACCTTAAAAGGGAACTCCGGGTAGAAAAAAGTTTTTTGCATTGTCCCTGCCCTCCTACATGATGAAGCAGAGTTGGCCCCACGAAGTTCTAGGATCTATAGATTGCTTAAAAATCAATAGAATCATACCTGCTTCTCAGCACTCACCCCTCCTTTTAGGGACAGAGAAATTCAGCCTCATGTTGCTGAGATCAGGAGGTGTGGCAGGGTCATAGACGCTTGGGACTATAGAATCATCTTACATTCCTGCCCCCTCATTCTTCTGTATGAACAGGTGTCATGGCAGGGTGCGTGGCTGCCGGACTAATGGTCACAGTACAATCCAGCCCCTGACGTACATCCTATGTAATGTGAGAACAGTGGTATTCTCCCTTCAAATAGCAATCATGTCACCAAGAAGATATAAATACACGCTGTGATCTTCTTCTGTACAACTTATGATAGTGAATAAAGTGTGCTGTCATGTATCAGGCTAGGAGTAGAGGCAGAGCACTATATTGATTGATTCAGCACTCCCATGAACTCCCCTCCCCCATATTAGCTTTGTAGCTTCCTGTCACCAAAAACATTAGCACTATGAATGACTGCATTTCTCTGTCTCCAAACTGAAGGGTGAGAGCTGAGGAGCAGATATGATTTTGTTGATTTGTAAGTTATCTAAACATCCTAGGTCTGTAGTGCCCAGCTCAGCTTCATCATGTAGGAGGACAGGGACAGTACAAAAAAAATCTCCCCGGAGTTCCCCTTTAAGCAGTGCTAACAAAATCCAGCCAGGGATGGAGCTAGAATAATTTGGTGCCCAACTGGCTCTTTTAAGTAAATTTTCTCTAAAATCCTTGAGCATTTTAGACAAAAATGTACAGTATATCACAAAAGTGAGTACAACCCCCACTTTTTTGTAAATATTTTATTTTTTATTGGACTCACTGTGGCCGGGACTCCGGTTTAGACAGGCTGTAGCTCCTTCCTCCTTGTCACGGGTGGGCCGCGCCTGCCGGTAGTGAGGCCCGGTGGAGTGCAGATCAAAAGTTGAAGACGTCTTGTGGGAACAGATTAAAGGGGTTTAATTTATTCGTGACGCCACCTATGAGTAGTTTCGGTAATCGTTACCGACGCTGCGGAGCCGCCGGGGGATGGACAGCAGCAAGATGGAACGCTCCCCACAGGCTGAGCGGTGATCCCCGGAGGCTGGAGCTGCTTAAGATGTTGTGCGGCAGCTGCGCTTACCTTGTAATGCGGACGGACAGTTCATAAGGAAGCACGGACACAGAAAGTCTCTGCAATGGGTCTTTACTGTAACCAGCAGGCAGTACATGGTATACAGTTTACGGGTAGTGGACTGGGTGGACTCAGCAGTGATGGTGTCCCTCAGAGATCCGCAAGTGTTCCTCCATTCTAGCTAAGTGTTTCGCCATTGTCGCCCAGGAATACCAGATCGGGTACGGGGAGGCTGCTTCAATGCCCTATCCAAGATGCACGTTGTGGATGTTTTGGGGAGCCTTGGATCCCTCAGTGGGTACACCGCTGGTTAGACGACTGGAAGCTGGCTGGTGGTGGGGTGCTCCTGTGAAGCTGCTCCTCCACTCTTCTGGTTCGCGTGGCAGAGGTGAACTGCTGCCAGCTTCGGTACCAGTGAACCGGCTGCGAAGTTTTGGGCACGGGAGTATTTTGGAACCCGTGGTTAATGATGCCCGATCCCGGTTGTTGAGGCCTCAGGTGCTGACACCCGACCGGTGACGGCCCGGGGGCTGCACGGGGTGCGGAGCCCCCGCTCCTCCCCAAGTTCAAGTTCTCTGTTCTAGACTCTGATCTAGACTACTCTGCAGACTAAGTGTCTGTTCTCCCTACACACTACCCTAGCACTCCGCCCACCAGGACCCTGGGTTGGCCCTCTGTTCTAGGTGATGCATGCAGGGTTGGATCTCAAAGTTAACTAAATCACTGCTGTGTCAGAGAATATTGTGGCTGCATTTATGGCTGCAATACCCTCTTGTGACGCTCTCGTTGCGGGGCGCCACATATTCATGGGACAACACTGAAGATATGACACTTTGAAATAATAGTAGTCAGTATACAACTTATACAACAGTATAAATTTTATGTGCCCTCTAAATAACGCAACACATAGCTATTAATGTCTAAACTGCTGGCAACAAAAGTGAGAACACCTGTAAGTAAAAAGGGTCAAATTGTGTTCAATTAGCTATTTTCCCTCCCTGATGACATGTGCTTCAACAGTGTTCGAATGTCTCAGGTGTGATTGGGAAACGAGTGTGATAAATGTAGTGTTACTGCTCAAACAGTATCTCATACTGGTCACAGGAAGTCCAACATGGCATCTCTAGGCAAAGAATTCTCGGAGGATCTGAAAAAAAGAATTGTTGTTAAACATAAGATGGACTAGGCTTTAAGAAGATTGCCAACAAATTGAAACTGAGATGCAGCACTGTGGCCCAGACTATGCAGCCAGGGTGGTATTCAGCTGGTTGGGAAAATTATATCTGGATCCCAGAATCGGCAGTAAGTGGTGCTCCGATCCAGTTCTAAAAACCAGGGACCTGCCGGTTCCGACTAAAAGTGCGTCCTCGGATCCACATTCAGCTGCAATAGGCAGTTCTACCACCTCAGTTACATGCTTAAAACTCATTTCTTTGATTTTGTCAGAATGGCTGCACCCAGTAATTTATGTGATTTTCTTGCCTACATTATGCTGCTGTCAGATGAGGTAGCAAAAACCAGCTGTCAGATTCACTTTAATGCTATTCACCACATGTAAAAGTGACCGATAGTGACTGGAATAACATTAACTTGACAGAAGGCAATGAGAGACTTTACATGATGGTATAAGTAGGATAAGAAGGGGAAAGTGCTTATACGTTGAGATACTGTTACTTGTATTTTGTGATTAAAGAATGAGTTAGTGAAAATAGGTGTGGATAACAAAATGGATGTGATTTTAAAATGGGAGTGGTTTAAGAAAGGCATGGCTTCTCCACACAAACAGGGAACCTGTTAAAAATTTTAATCCCACTCCTTCATACAGTGGTTTAACAAGACAGGTTCCACTCAGAACAGGTCTTATTCTGGTCAACCAAAGAAGCTTAGTGCGCATGCTCACTCTCATATCTAGTGGTTGCCTTTTCAAAATAGATATACAAGAGCTGCCAGAATTGCCGCAGAGCTTAAAAGGGAGGTGGGGTCAGCTGGTCAGTGCTCAGACCATGCACCACACACTGCATCAAATTGATCTGTATGACTGTAGTGCCAGAAAAAAGCTTCTTTTAAAGATGGTGCACTAGAGAGTCCGCAAATAGTTTGTCTTGTCATTTGATGAGATCAAAATAAGCCTATATTGACAAGTGTGTCTTGCCTACAGTCAAGCAAGGCAGTGGGAGTTTCCATATAGAAATAAACTTTAAAGGGTGCGAGGCTGGCAGATACTATTCCCTATACCAGGTTACTCACTTGTACCTTTCAGTACCTTAAGGGTTATTGTCCCAGTCCACAATTATGATTCAATTCATCACCTAAGCCTTCTGGTTTTTCTTCCTTGTAATTCACAAGGCATCATTGTGTTCACTACAAAGCTTCTGACCAGCAATACAACTCCATCCGTTACACACATACCTTACTACTGACCATGTAAGGCAATTGAACCATGATAGAGGACGATTTCTGGACAAAACATGGCTTGACGTTCCTTTGTATAAACTGAACCCTTTATTAAAATTTAAAGTGGACTTACTTTTCTCACGTTTCATATTGTGTGCCGAAATGTATTTCTAAATGGAGACTTTATTTTAACTTCAGAGTAGTGATGAGCAAACAGTAAAATGCTCAGGTGCTCGATGCTTGGGTCAAGCACATCGAGATGCTTGGGTGCTCGACCCGAGCAATGGGCCCAATGTTATCCTATGGGGAAACCCAAGCATTTTGCCGGCGACACCCCCGGCGCACTGCCAAAAGCATTAAAAATGTCACTTGCGATCCCTCTGCGACTGGCTCCTGCAGCCCCCTGGTGCCATCTGATCACCCACTGTCCCCAAGGCTTGCCGCCTGTGCACAGCTGATCTTACAGCTGTTTAAATTTCCCACGCCGACATCGAACAGCTGATGTCGGCACCGGCTATTTAAACACAGCTGATCTGACAGCTGTTTAAATCTCCCGCGCCGACATCAACTGTTTGGTGTCGGCGCACGAAATTTAAACAGCTATAAGATCAGCTGTGTTTAAATAGCCGGCGCCGACATCAGCTGTGTCAGCGTGTGAAATTTAAGCATAGCTGGTCTGACAACTGATTCAGGTCCTTGAACCTGATATTGATCATCTGATCGGTTTGCCGGCCAGCAAACCGATCAAATGATATTGGACCCCGATTGGACGTCGTGGGACCCTCGAACCTGGACTACTTCGGAGGGGTAATACAAAGCTAGCCCTAACCCCATTTTTACCCAGTGAACCTTGCTCATCCAGGGCCCTGGTGCAGTGGCTCACTGAGTGATAATGGGGTTAGGAACAGCTTTATATTTTCAGTTGGCTCATGGGGTCATGCCAATGCTAGACATGACCACCATTAATTTCTAGCAATCATATAGAAATAAAACACAACACAGGAAAAAATATTTTTATTAGAAATATAACAGAACACAATTAGGGACTCCATCTTTATTAAAGAAAAGGACCCCACCCCCTCTGACGTAGTCCAGGTTCCAGGATCCCACGACGTCCAATCTGGATCCAATATCATCTGATCGGTTTGCTGGCCAGCAAACCCATTAGATGATCAATATCAGGCTCAACGACCTGAATCAGCTGTAAGAACATCTGTGTTTAAATTTCCCGAACAGCTTGATGTCGGCGCGGGAAATTTAAACAGCTGTCAGATCAGCTGGGTTTAAATAGCCCGCGCCGCACATCAGCTGTTCGATGTTGGCATGGGAAATTTAAACAGCTGTAAAATCACCTGTGTTAAAAGTTCCTGTGCCGACACCGCCATGAGTTGAGCAGCTGCCATCACTGGGAGAGGAGTGGCGTGTGCCGCTCCTTTCCGGGCGGCGGGCGCCGATCATCTCCTGGCAGCAGCTGTTCATCTCCCGACAACAGGCACTGCTGACCTCCCAGTGGTTTTGGCGCGGGAGATTTAAACACAGCTATCAGATCAGCTGTGTTTAAATTGCCAGCCACTGGCACAAGTACAGTGCGGTCAGGTCTGATATAGACCTGATGATGCTGTGCGGCTAGGCAATCACTGTAATTCCACAACCACTATGGCTGTGGCATTAGAGTGTGTGGCAGCCAATCCCTGCATGTGGGCTGGCTCTGTAAAGAGCGCCAACATGCAGGGACGGGGAGTCGAGCATCTGCCTGAGCATCTTGGCGGTATTCGGTGCTCGCTGAGTATCCCGAGTACTGTGATGCTTGGGTGAGTACCGAGTACTGACAAGCATGCTCGCTCATCACTACTTCAGAGCAATCGATGGGCTGTGCAGCATACCTACTCTGGCTATTTATGGTGATGAAAGTGTCATGGTTTGGGGCTGCTTGTATGGTGCCAGCTGTGGGGACCGACAGTTTTTTGAGAAAACCATGAATGTCAACATGTATTATAACATACTAAAGCAGGGCATGATCCTCTTTTTCATAAGAAGAGCTGAGCGAACTTTCCCTGAACATGTTTGCTATTTTCAAATTCAGCATGAACATAGCAGATTCTGTTCTTAATCGGAAACCCAAGCATTTTTCCCCAAAAAAATCGCCGAATGAGGTTTTGTTTGGGAAAAAAAACAAAAACTAAAAATTTCCCTGTTTGGGGCCAAAATGCTCATCGGGAAGACGTGGTGGTTTAGACCTACACCTGTATATTATGGTTAGCAGTGTTCCCAGCCATCATGTCTACCGTTTTTTTTTTAAACTTGTACAATTTTTCTGAGCTTTAACATAATTTTTTCAAGCTTCCTGGAGTTTCCAGGTGTTTTGACTCCTGCAGGGTGTAAATTTTGGAAATAGTTCCAGATGTGACAACACCTGTGAAGTCCAAAAAGCTTACAATGTCCTTAAAACATTCATATAAGTGAGCTTAATGTTTTATTTTTTGTGGGTAACATTTTTTTCATTTCATTGTTTGTTTATTTGTATTATTTTACAATTATTATTATTTTTTTCTTAAAGCAAACCTTTAGCAGCGTGCAAGGCCATCTCTTCTACATTTACAGTGGGGAAAATAAGTATTTCATCATTTGCTGATATTGTAAGTTTGCCCCCTGACAAATACATGAACAGTATAATTTTAAGAGTAGGTTAATTTTAACAGTGAGAGATAGAATATCAAAAATAATATCCAGAAAACCACATTGTCTAAATAATATATATAATATAATGTATTTGCATTTTGCAGAGAGAAATAAGTATTTGATCCCCTACTAACAATTAGGAGTTCTGGCTCTTACAAACCACCTAGACGCTCCTAATCAACTCATAACCTGCATTAAAGACAGCTGTCTTAATCCCGGAGTGTTTATCAGTCATATCCTCCTTCTTCTCCTGTTGCTTCCTAAAACTCAATGTAGACAAAACCAAACTCATCATTTTTCCTCCATCTCACACACCGTCATTACCAGATCTATCTATCACAATAATTTACATCACACTCTGCCCTGTATCTGAATACCGCTGCCTCGGAGTAACCCTTGACTTTGCCCTGTCCTTCAAACCGCACATCCAAGCCCTTACCATCTCCTGCCACCTCCAACTCAAAAATATTACCAGAATCTTTCCCTTTCTCAACCCTCAATCTACTAAACTACTAGTGCTTGCCCTCATAATCTCCCGTCTCGACTATTGCAACCTCCTCCTCTGCGGCCTCCCTGCTAACACTCTTGCACCTCTCCAATCTGTTATTAACTCTGCTGCCCGACTAATCCACTTCTCTCCTCGCTGCTCCCCCTCTTCTTCCCTCTTCATCCCTCTGCAAATCCCTCCACTGGCTCCCAATTCAAACTATTAACACTGACTTACAAAGCCGTCCACAACTTGTCCCCCCATATCTCTCTGAACTGATCTTTCGATATCATCCAACTTGTAATCTTCGATCCTCCCAAGATCTCCCCTATTCTCTGGAATTCTGCACCCCAAAACGTCCGACTGTCCCCCACTCTGGGAACCTTCAAGTGAAACCTGAAAACCCATCTCTTCAGAACAGCTTATAGTCTGCAATGACGCCACCTCATCAGCACTGAAATTGGTGCTCCACCACCATTGGACCCGGCACTCCTCCACCATCAGAGCAGACCCAGCCTACTGTCTCTCTTCTCTCCCCACTGCCCTGTAGAATGTAAGCCCACAAAGGCAGGGTCCTCTCTCCCCTCTGTATCAGTCTGTCACTGTTAGGCCCCTTTCACATCAGCGTTTTTTTTAAATCGCAGCAGATGCGGTGAAAAAAACGCATCTGCCGTAATTACCGCATACCGGCTGCACTTGCGGCACGGTTGCGGCAAGCCCCATACAATGTATAGGCGGGCTTGCAGCAGGTGCGGCAAGTGCGGTGTTGGTACTTGCGGCAGGTGCGGCCGCGAAAAAACCGCGGCTGACCGCGTTTTTTTTCGCGGCCGCACCTGCCGCAAGTGCCAAAACCGCACTTGCCGCACCTGCCGCAAGCCCGCCTATACATTGTATGGGGCTTGCCACAACCGTGCCGCAACCGTGCCGCAAGTGCAGCCGGTATGCGGTAATCGTGGCACATGCGTTTTTTTCACCGCATCTGTCGCGATTTGAAAAAAACGCTGATGTGAAAGGGGCCTCAGCTAATTTGTTGTATTTTTAACTTGTTTGTATGCAACCCTTTCTCATTTACAGCACCATGGAATCAATCATGGTGCTTTATAAATAAATATAAATATGTAATAATAATAATAAGGATGTCAGGCAAAAGATCCTAGACTTGCACAGGGCTGGAATAGACTACAAAACCATAAGTAAGATGCTGGGTGTTAAAGAGACAACTGTTGGTGCAATAGTAAAAACATGGAAGAAATACAAAATGTGTGTCAATCGATATCGATCTTGAGCTCTTCCAAAATCTCATCTTGTGGAGTATCCAGGATCATGACGAAGGTAAGAAATCAGCCTAAAACTACACGGGGAAAATATGTTAATAATCTCAAGGTATCTGGGACCACTATCACCAAGAAAACCATTGGTAACACATTACGCTGTAATGGATTAAAATCCTGCAGTGCCCGCAAAGTCTCACTTCTCAATAAGGCACATGTACAGACCCATTTGAGGTTTGCCAGTGAACACCTCGGTGATTCTGAGAGTGATTGGGAGAAGGTGTTACGGTAAGATGAGACAAAAATTGAGCTCTTTGGGATTAACTAAATTTTCCATGTTTGGAGGAAGAAACATGCTGCCTGTCACTCAAAGAACACCGTCCCCAAAGTCAAGCATGGTGTTGGAAATATGTTTTGAGTGTTTCTCTGCTAAGGGCTCAAGACTACTTCACCGCATCAATGGGACAATGGGTGGAGCCATGTACTGTACAATCCTGAGTAACAACCTCCTTCACTCTGCCAGCACATTAAAAATGGTTCGTAGATTGGTCTTACAGCATGACAATGACTCTAAACATAATGCCAAAGCAATAAAGGAGTGGCTGCTTGACAATTTTCCCAAAAAACTCTGCACATTCTATGTTCTGGAGGAGGTCACCTTGCTTAAGGTGAAGGGCAGCAAGGGGTGTTTTGCGGTTGGTGTAAGTAGGGTTGCCACCATCGACGAGTTTAAAAAGTGTCAGCAAGAGGTAGACTGGGAGAGAACAGTGCATCAGCTGGAGGCCAGACCTCTCTTGGTTAGCCAGTCTGTGGTGTCTAGCCCACCGGTCCGGGTCTGTTACTGGGGAAGTCACGGGTGGTCCTGGTCCTGACCGTGTCCCTGGCTTGACAATGGAATAGGGGATATTTACAGGGGAAATGTCAGTCGTGACGCCACCCACTGTGTGTGGCCAGTAGTGGGGCCGCCGCTGCTGCAGAACCTCCGGGGATGATATAATGGCAGCGTAGATGGAATAGTTTCTGTGGGCAGAACTGTCTTCCCCGGGGCAGTGTTGGTTAAAGTCTATAGTGTAATGTGCAGGCCTGGTGCTGGGTACAGTGCACTTACTGTCCAGATGCTGCAGGAATCCTCCTTCAGTGATGGAGCCTGCACACTGTGGCTCTCCAGGTGTAGGTCTGCTGCAAACCTGTATGGAGGGAGTCGTATTTAGGCAGAGACATACAAGAGAATCGTGTTCAGGGTTCACTGTGTTTACTTCTTCAAGTTCTCAAGTTCAGTTTACAGCTCAGTACAGTTCTTACAGTTCAGTTCAGTTACACGGGCACACTTTCCCATCCGGGTTCCCTTTACTCTCTGCAGCCAGGTCTTTCCTACTGTGACCCCTCACTCTGTCTCTGTGTCCTTCCTAGGCTGTTGACTCTCTCTCTTTCTGTTCACTTGGTTGTGTGTGACTCCGGACAGTATGGCAGTGGCTCGGACTCCTGCGAGCCCTCCGGGTTGCCACTGAGCTGCCTGTCCTTTGGGGTAGGGACCCTAACGTGTAGTTGTGGTCCCCATCGGTTGTCTGGGAATGCCGGGTGAAGCTACGGTCTCCTCTAGAGCCGAAACTCTACTTCAGCCTTGCCTCCAGCAGTCCTCCCATGTGAGGCTCTACCAGGCTCTCTCTACTGTGTCTTCAAGTATCATAGGAGGGCTACTCTGCCTGCAGTCTGCCGTCTCGGCTGTAGTTCTAGGGCCCGGTATCACCGTCCCTCTCTTCCCTCACACTCCCGGGGTGCTGGCTTTGGACGTGCTTTCTCTCTGTGGCTCACACTGGCTCTGTTCAGATTCTGCACTCCTACACCCCACTTTGCCAGGACGTGTGATTCAGTCTTTACTGCTCAGCCTACCTCGGCCTACTGACTCCTTCCTGCTCCCCCTGCACTATTTCTACCTTCTGTCACCTGACTACGTGTTTGCCCACCCACTGCTCTAAATCCACCATCCCTCGCCTGCCTAGAGTCTCCAGGCTCCGGGCTGGATGCTGCCATCTACTGTACGTGGGTTGTGTGAGGCAGTGAGGGTGTTGGTGTTCAACTGTCGTTCTACCTGCCTGGCTGCAATTCCCTTTGTGGCCTCCTGGTCGCAGAGGCGCCACAGTTGCACCTAAACCCACAGCGGCCATCGTTCCTGAACAGCATGACAGTGTTGACCAAGTTGCTCCCATCTCTCCTATAAAGGGTTGTCATCTCCTATTTCTTTCATCCACTTCTCCAGCAGTGGACATGATGGGTGTTCCGAGATGCAAGTGGGAGCAGAGAATGCCCTTTGAGGAGTAGTCCCTGCGACTTTCCCCCCCAAGACCATCCGGCAGCAAAGTACCAGGAGGAACGGTGATCATCACCCTGGACAGAATTAAAAAATCTTCTCAAGTCTTTCTACTTTGAATAACAAGAGGACTGACCTAAATAAGGCATGTTGGGTCGTTGACCGATCCCTTAGTTGGCATTTTGTCTGGAGAAGGATTTTTTTTTCAGTTTCTTTTAGGTTGTTCAAAAAGCAAGGCCTGATATTTTGTTAATTATATTTTCACATTCCCAAGTTTAGCACATGTTGCGCTTCCCCCTGCTGGGAGAGCGGAATTGCAGCTTTTGGGCTACACCTCAAAGCCCTTATTGGACTCTGCCCTCAGTGGAATTTGCACCATTGTAATGGCGTCTATTGATCCCTTTGAGGAAAAAAAAGAGACATAGGAGAGAGTACATGAATAATACTTAGTGGTCTGGTGGGGTGATGTGAGAGGTGGTGAGGGGGGTATCCGCTCACCTGCTGCTGTTGTGCACCCCTGCACAACGTCGGTGTATGACACAGCTATGTTACAGCTCACCGGGTCCTCTACTGCATCTATTTCCTGATCCGAATCACGTGGGGGGTTCCCGTCATGTGACCGCCGCATCACTCCTGATGTCACCGCAGGTCCTTAAATCACCCGATAGTAGGTCTCTCTGTGCAGGCAGTTCAGCCACAAGCCCTGAGTGGGAAAAATTGGCAATATATAAACAAATTTGTGGTCAGGAGAGAGCGCTATGCACAGAAAAGACTAAGGGATAAAATTTAAGTGATTGATCACTTACTTTACTGTCACAACATACCACTACGTGTTTCTTTGGCCATAATCCACCAGAAGAAGACGGTAGTCTGCCGTAGAAACGCGTGGTGGTACGTTGTCACAATAAACTAAGTGATCACTCACTTAATTTTTATCCCTAAAGGTACCTTTACACGCCGCTACAGCATGGTGGAAACAACCGGGTTTATGAGACAAATGTATCTTGCACCGTCAAATCAACCCGAGCTAGCAGCGTGTAAAGGCGGTTGTTGCCACCCGTCACTTGCGGCACCTGTTTCAGAGCAGTGCTCTAAAACAAGTTGATTTCAAACCGATGGTAACGGTGTCTAAACACGGTAGGGTAAGGCTTTTTCGCCACCTAGATAACTCCCCGGGGCATGACACAGTCTCCGGGAAACCACCCCCCTTCAGCGATCATTGGTGGAAGCTCCTGCGATGCGATTGGTTGTCACTGCATAGGGCGGCATATTTCATGAGCTGACCAGTCACACTACACAATTGCTCGAGCATCATGTATTAGTCAGCCTCCTGCACTGGCTGGCCAATCATGATGCTATTGCTTTGTCCTATCAGCGTACGAACGTCTCGTAATCCACAATTGTGGCACACCTATGTGTTGTCCCTGCTGCACCAGGTCCTCCCATATTACCTTCTGTGTAAATGAGGTAAGGTGCTCTACAGAAGGTAACTTGAGGCACCCGGCGGTGCATCCAGAGGTAGATTAAATATTCTGTAGAGCACCTTATAGCGGCGTGTAAAGGCGGTATCGGGTACAGTTTGTAACCGTTGGTGTGTGTGCGTGCACGTATAGCACCCGGTTGTTTCCACCATGCTGTAGCAGCGTGTAAAGGTACCTTTAGTCTTTTCTGTGCAAAGCACTCTCTCCTGACCACAAATTTTTTTATATAGTGCCAATTTTCCCCGCTCGGGGCTTGTGGCTGAGCTGCCACAAGCCCCGAGTGTGTATATTGTTGATCCCTTTGAGACATTCCTTATACAGTATACACTGTTTATATTGATATATGTGTCTTTGAGAATTATTTTAGTCTGTGCTACAGTAAATTATTTTTACTTAACTGTTTCTGCAAAGAGTTGCTTTGGTACTGCCCTACAGAGACTGGCAAACAAGCTGCAAGCTACTGGTCTGACGGTCTGAGGTATGGAAATGCAAGACACTACACATACTACTTCAGAACAGGTCTGGTTAAGAGTAGTCCTCAAGGGCTGCAAACAGTGTATGTTTTTTGGATTTATTTAGCATTGTACAAGGTGCTGCAGGGGATGAATTAACACTTATGCAATGCTAATGAAATCCTGAAAACTTGTACGGTTTTAAAACCTTGAGGACTGTAGTTGGCCACCGCGTCCTAGATGTCTCTGTGGAGATAGCCAGGGGGCAAAGGAAATCCTCGAGCCCTTTCACCACAACTGTGTCTCTCCCTGAACCCTCTTACCCCTTGTGCCCATGGTGCATTGTTTGATTTTTTTTTACACAGATTGAGAATCTGCATCAAAATCAGCATTCTTTATAGATCTGTTCACACTGATAAAACCCCATAGCATGGCTATTGCTTTTTAAAACTGTGCAATCACTATTTAATGTCATAATCATAATACTACTAATAATAGTATGTATTCATTGATATAGCGTGTTTTACATAGCTGAGGGTGGCAGCTAAAAGCTATATGCTTTAACTATGTTGAGGTAGAAGAATACAGTGGACCTCTATGCATTTTTTTCTGTTATATTATTCTTTTCACAGACTATGATGCCAGGTTGGTTGCCATACCCATTTCCAACAAGCACCACTCCAATGTTTTAATGATGCATTGTGTTTGCTAACTGTGTAAGAAGGCTAATGTATGTTTAGAAAATCCTAGAAAACCCTTGCACAAGTATGTTAACACAGCTGAAAACGGTTTGGCTGATTAGAAGCTATAAAATTGACCTTCCTTTGAGCTAGTTGAGAATCTGGAGCATTACATTTGTTTGTTCTATGAAACTCTCAAAATGGCCAGAAATAGATAACTTTCATTTGAATCTCAACAGTCTATTCTTGTTCTTAGAAATGAAGGCTATTCCATGCGAGAAATTGCCAAGTAACTGAAGATTTCCTACAATGGTGTGTACTACACCCTTCAGAGGAGAGCACAAACAGGCTCTATAAAGAGTAGAAAGATAAATGGGAGGCCCTGGTGCACAACTGAGCAACAAGACAAGTACATTAGAGTCTCTAGTTTGAGAAATCGATGCCTCACAGCTCCTCAACTGCAGCTTCATTAAATAGTACCCGCAAAATGCCAGTGTCAATGTCTACAGTGAAGAGGCGACTCCAGGATGCTGGCCTTCAGGGCAGAGTGGCAAAGAAAAAGCCATATCTGAGACTGGCTCATAAAAGGAAAAGATTAATATGGGCAAAAGAACACAGACATTGGACAGAGGAAGATTGGAAAAAAGTTTTATAAACATATGAATCAAAGTTTGAGGTGTTTGGATCACACAAAAGAACATTTGTGAGATGTTAAACAACTGAAAAGATGCTGGAAGAGTGCTTGACGCCATCATTTTGCAACATCATGCCATACTCTGTGGACAGCGTTTGAATGGAGCCAATTTCATACTACAAAAAGACAAAGACTCAAAGCACACCTTCAAATTATGCATGAACTATTTAGGGAAGAAGCTGGCAGCTGGTATTCTATCTGTAATGGAGTGGCCAGCACAGTCACCAGATCTTAACCCTATTGAGCTGTTGTGGGAGCAGCTTGACTGTATGGTACGCAAAAAATGCCCATCAAGTCAATCCAACTTGTGTCAGGGGCTTCAGGAAGAATGGGGTAAAATTTCTCAAGATTACCACGGCAAATTAACAGCTAGAATGCCAAAGGTCTGCAATGATGGTATTGCTGCAAAGGGAGCATTCTTTGACGAAAGCAAAGTTTGAAAATTATTATTTCAAATAAAAATAATTATTTCTAACATTGTCAATGTCTGGACTATATTTTCTATTCATTTTGCTACTCATTTGATAAATAAAAATATGAGTTTTCATGGAAAACACAAAATTGTCTGGGTGACTCCAAATTTTTGAATGGTAGTGTAGATCAAAAAATTCTATATTATAATACACAGTGAAAAACAACAGGTGCTGAGAAAAATTTAACTCTATAAACACAAAGTGAAGATATTGAATGAAATCTTAAAGAAAAGTCTGTTGAAAAACCTCAGAGGAAAATGGAATCAGTGGAGCAGTCTATAAAGAGCAGTTTACACTTGGAAATGCTGTAACAGGAAAGTATATATCAAGATTGAACATAAATATGTATGAGCAAGTCTATTTAACACATTAAATCATGCAGGGAGGCCTGGGAAGAAAGTCTTCGAAAGTACAGAACTAGATGCAGAGGAAATTACCAGCATCCAGAAGTCCAGAATAGTTTTGAGCTCAGCATCTATTTGCATGTAGGAAGACATAGAGTAGCAACCATCTTATGTGTCAGTAAAGGCAGGTGAAGCAAGAGGGAGTAGCACAAGCAGCCAGAAGCAGAAGGAATGCTGGCACAGGTGTAGGTAGCAGAACCTCTGAAGAACAGCAATAAGGAGATTCACACAGGTTTGCAGTAGGCATAGAACTTGAGAAACCAATAGCAACAGAAAATGAGGCACAATACTCCAACACTGACTAAAGGCTGGGGTGTGGTTTATTAAGTTAGGAAGACAAAGGGCACATGAGGCAAAGGACGCCATCTTGAAAGAGGGCAATAATGCCCAAAAGGTCATCAAAATATTCTAAGTCCAGACACTGCGTTACACAATTAGATAGCTATCCACTCCATTGCTTTTTGGATAGAACAAGAGGGTGAGAATGTCCATCCGGATATGGGCATTTTGGCCTGAGGACAACTATAATTCCTAAATCTGTGTGCGTTGCCAAAGGCACATTTTTTGCCTTCAGGAAGAGATTGACAATTCATTAAGTTCCCATAAAAGACTGTGTTTGGCCTGTCACCTGTGAATCTCGATTCCTACAGTTTCCCATAAAACAACATTTCCCCTGTAACCTTTGAATCTTAAATCCTTCAGTTTCCCCCCAAAAATGTTTTCCCTATAACCTGTGAATCTCAAATCCTTTAGATTCCCCTAAAAATATTGTTTGGCCTGTAACCCGTGACTCTGAAATCCTTCACTTTACCCTAAAAAGCCTCTGTTTGGCCTGTGCCCTGTGAATCTAAAATTCTTCAGTTTCCCCTAAAAACACTGTTTGGCTTGTAACCTGTGAATCTGTAATCCTTCAAATTCCCTTGAAAAGGCATTTTTTTGCCTGTACCTGTGAATCTTAACTCTTTCAGTTTCCCCTAAAAAAGCTCTTTTTAGCCTAGTACTGTGATTCTGTAATCCTTCAGGTTCCCCTAACAAGGTATTTTTGCTTCCAACGTGTAAATCTCATATCTTTCAGTCTCCCCTAAAAAGGCTCTCTTTGGCCTCCAACCTTTCATTCTGTAATTCTTCAGTTTCCCTTAAAAAGGCATTTTTTGCTTGTAGCTTGTAAATCTCAAATCCTTCAGTTTCCCCTAAAAAGGTTGTGCTTTGCCTGTAACCTGTGAATCTCAAAGCCTTCAGTTTCCCATAAAAAGATCGCTTGGTCTTTAACCTGTAATTCTGTAATTCTTCAGTTTCTCTTAAAAAGGCATTTTTTTGTCTGTAACCTGTGAATCTAAAAGCCTTCAGTTCCCCTACATGCCACTTAACACGCTATGATATCTGAAACAATATCGTTGAAACGTAACACTTTTGAGATCGTTCTTACGATCTTGTCTGTGCATCGTTGCGTGTAAATGCAGGATGTCTGAACGAGAAATTGTTGCAGCGGACATCTCAAACTTGAGAGCAGGACCTCAAATCTATCGTTCGTCGTCCAATTAAGGATCTGTGAAGCAGCAACATCGTTCAGTGTGACACCTTTTTGAACGATGTCGTTCATATTTCTCCTATTCCTGCCGCTTTGTAAAATCATTCAAACGATTTGCTCCAATTAGCTGGCGCGTTACCAAATTTAAGCTCGTTAATGATATCCTTGCGTGAGACAATGCACTAACGATGTCGGAAGAATCGCGGTCACGTGACATAGCTAACGATATTGTTCACAGACATCGTAGCATGTGAAGTGGCCTTAAAAGGACCTTCCTTTGCCTGTAACCTGTGACAATCAATTCCTTCAGTTTCCCTTGAAAAGACTCTGTTTATCTGGTAACATGTGATTCTGTAATCCTTCAGTTTTCCCTAAAAAGGCTTTGTTTGCCCTCTAAATTGTAAATCTCAAATCCTTCAGTTTCCCCTAAAATGCTCTGTTTGACCTGTAACCTCTGAATCTCAAACACTTCAGTTTCCTCTAAAAAGGCTCTGTTTGACCTGTAACCTGTGCATCTCAAATACTTCAGTTTCTCCTAAAAAGGCTCTGCTTGGCCTGTAACTTGTGATTCTGAAATCCTTTAGTTTCCCATAAAAATGCACTTTTACCTGTAACCTGTGAATCTCAAATCCTTCAGTTTCCCCTAAAAAGGCTCAGTTTGGCCGCAAATAAGTGGTTCCCAAATCTGTGTGCATAAAAGATGAGTGGAAAATCCTGAGTTCTTGGTGGAAAGAGGTAGGGAAAAAAGATTGCTGTAAAGAGGAGTAGGCTTGGTGTTTGAAATGTACATGGGGTAGGTGCTATTGCTAATGTTACTGAAAGCTATAGTAACCAAACATTGGCTCGTCGTCATATCCCAAGTGAATTGACAATTTCTGTTACTGGACAGCCAACTCCAGTCTCTTTGTTTGCCAGCAGCAGAACGATATAAGTTGTGGATGAGGCCTAGCTTTTGTTACAGTTCATGGAAACCGCTGAGGGTGATGAGACTCAGATTCCTGAGAACACCTGCACTGTTCTGTACATTCAGGCGAGCAAGTGGAGTAGGTTGACTCTCATGGCGAGGAGTTGGACAGTAGAGAACATGATGATGATAAAGTTCTAGATCCAACTTGTAATGAACCGAGAGTAATGCAGCTGAGTAGCTTAGCAGAGGAGGAGGAAGGCTGTTAGTTTAGGCTACGTGTTCCCGCACAGAGACCGAGGACTGCAAGCATGACCAGAGCTGCATCATCAGCTACAACTCTGCCTCTAGATATCAGTGGTCGCGGGTCTGCAGTTGTCCGAGGTAGCAAGGGTTGCCCAGCCTGGACCTTTTTCACATTGCAAAAGATGACGAAACTCACATTATTTGCAATCTTTGCAAACAATGATTAAATAGAGGCAAAAATCTCCACAGTTTGACTACTACATGCATGAACTGCCTCATGGTCCTTCAAAATGCATTACTCTTTGAAAAACACTGTGGTAAAACTGTGCTTAGTGGGCCTAACCATAACCGAACACCATCAATCCATCACGTCAAATGAATCTGTTGCTTCTTCCTCCTCTGTCAGTTTGGCAAGTTTTGTCCGACAGATTTCTGGCCGCAGGACTTCACTTGTTTCCCGTTACAGTCAGGGCGACTGACAGACCATCAGCTGTTACGGAAGTGGGCACGACTAGTGGTTTTGACAGAACCCAGGATCAGAGCACACAACTTGTTTGCGAACCCATTAGAACATATCTGTCTGCACCTCCTTCAGAGTACAGAAGTTTGTTGGGTACACCCTACTCCTCCCTCTCTTTGCATAGCATCCAGCCCTCAGTCCTGCAGTTGTGGTCATGGAAAACATTATTTTCTACTACACATCCCAAAGCTAAGAGCTTTAACTTGACCATCTTTCATTTGTTGGCCACGGAAGTGCTGCCTTTCCGTCTGGTGGATACAGACAGTTTCCAAAAGCTGATGACCATCACACCTCTACAGTATCAGTTGCCCAGTCATCACTACTTCTCAAAGAAAGCAGTGCCTGCACTACACCAGCGTACTGCAGGCAACATCACCTGTACCTTGAGAAGCTCTGTGTGTCATAGGGTGCATATCACCAATGACACCTCGACAAGCAAACGTGGCCAGGGGCATTACATCCCCCTCACTGGCAATTGGGTGACTCTGATGGCTGCTGGGCCAGGTGGGAAAGGGACTATTCCCCATGTCTTCAAATCCTAAACACTTTTAGGACACACCTCTGCTTCTGCCTCATCCACCTCCTCTAGGTTCTCCAGCTGTGCACTTGACCTCTCCCCTAATGTTGCAACAATTCAGACAGAATTCCCCCCAACACCATACTGTGCTGTCAGGGCTCTCTGCCATCAGTCAATCTTTAAATTAAAATGCCTTGGAGATGTGAGTCACGCAGCTGAAGTGTTATGGACAGTTAGGCAGCCTGAGTTTAACCAATGGCAGTCTCCGCAAAACCTGGAGCTAGGGAATGTCATGTCCGATAACAGTGCAAACAAGGTGGCGGCCCTATGCCAGGGCAAACTTACACTGCTGCACAAGGCACAGTCACTGTGTGCTCACTACTGCAATTCTCACCCCGCGTCTCATTGACTAACACTGCCACAGAAATCTTTCGGACAACCAGTTAACCGTTTGATATGCGATGTGCCAACAGTGAAATTCTACTCTGCACATGTAGCAGCAACTGTGGCAGCAGCGACAAGCCGTGGTGCAGTACGTAATGAAGCATACAGTAACTGAAAGCGAGATAAATGTGGTGCAAAGGACGGTCCTAGTGTGGACACAAATCAAGGACCTCTGCACTCTTCTTCACAGCTTTGAAATGGCCACTAAGATGGTTAATGCTGATGATGCTATTGTCAGCATGACTATTCTGCTCATCTACATACTGAAGGAAACTTTGAAAATCTGCGTGATATGGTCGTGGTAGACCAGGAGGAGGAAGAAGAGGAAAATTCAGAAAAGAGATCAAGTTCTGAATGGTCCAGACTAGTGATGGACGAATCCTAACTAACTCGGAATCGCTTGACTCTAGCGAGTCCGAGCCCAGGACTCGCTACTCGTTGCGAGTCTAGCGAGTCCAATGTTAATGAATGGGGAAGCGAGTAATAGCGAGTAGTGTGCGATTTACAAATCACAGATGTGTCTCGGAAGCTTCAGCCTGAAGCAATCCTAGTTTTGTCATTGATTTGCATTGGACTCGTTTACTTTGCAAGTAATCGCTGGGAAACTCGCACAGATAAGAGTCCTGTCTGCTCTGTGTGCAGGCTACCACAGCTCCAGGGTCCTAGAGCCCGCCTGCTGCCTGATGTAGCAGAGCTGAGATTGTTCTCAGTCTGCTCATTCCCTGTGCATAGACATCTATATCTGTGCATAGACATCTATATCTGTGCATAGACATCTATATCTATGCACAGGGGATGTAGCAGAGAGGACATCGCGTTTTGGACTGCGTCGGACGGAAGAGGATTTTTTTAATTAAAGATGAAGTCCCTAATGGCTTTTTTTTTTTTATTTCTAATAAAAAATTTTCTCTGTGTTGTGTTTTTTTTAAAACAATTTAATAGAAATTCATGGCGGTCATGTCTAATATTGGCGTGACCGCCATAAATTTCGGGCTTAGGGCCAGCTGATAATACAAAGCTGGCCCTAACCTCTTTATTACCCAGCGTGCCACCGCCACCAGGGCCGCTGGAAGAGCGGGGTTCAGCGCCAGAGGATGTACCTGGCTAGACATAGAAATTGCGCGGAGCCCCACGCATTTTTTTTTTAATTATTTCATGAAATTCATGAAATAATAAAAAAAAAGGGCTCCCCTATATTCTTGTGTCTGGCCAGGTACAAATAGGCACCTGGGGGTTGGGGCAGCCCGTCGCTGCCTGCTGGATCCGGCTGGTTCCAGAAATACGGCGAAGCCCATGTAATTTTTTTTCTGAAAAATCAATAAAACAATCCTAAAAAAGGGACTGCATCTTTATTAACCTGTCGCCCATGGTCCAGGGGTTAATAAAGATGCAGTCCCTTTTATTTACATTGTTTTATGGATTTGTCAGAAAAAAATTTCACGTGGGCTTCGCCGTATTTCTGGAACCAGCCGAATCCAGCTGGCAGCGATGGGCTGCCCCCAACCCCCAGGTGCCTATTTGTACCTGGCCGGACACAAGAATATAGGGGAGCCCTTTTTTTTAATTATTTCATGAATTTCTATGTCTAGCCAGGTACAGCTAAGCAGCTGGGGGCTGGAATCCGCAGCGCAGGGAGGTCCAAGCTTTCTGGGCACCCCCCGCTGCAAATTGCAGCTCGCAGCCGCCCCAGAAGATGGCGCGTTCATTGAAGCGCCATCCTCTGGCGCTGAACCCTGCTCTTCCAGCGGCCCTGGTGGCGGTGGCATGCTGGGTAATAAAGGGGTTAATACCAGCTTTGTTATACAAGTTGGTATTAAGCCCGAGATTCTTAATGTCAGGCCACGTTTGACCCAGCCACTAAGAATCTCCAATAAAGGGTTAAAAAAACACAACACAGAGAAAAATTTTTATTTGAAATAAAAAAAAAGCCATTAGGGACTCCATCTTTAATTAAAAAAATCCTCTTCTGTCCGACGCAGTCCAAAACGCGATGTCCTCTCTGCTACATCCCCTGTGCATAGATATAGATGTCTATGCACAGGGAATGAGCAGTTGCTTTGCGAGTTTCCCTGCTATCACTGGCACAGTAGCCGAGTCTAATGCAGGACAATGGCAATCCTAGTTTTGTCAGCGTTTGCCATTGATTTGCATTGGATTAGTGCGAGTAAACGCTGGGAAATTCGCAGAGTACCGAGTCCTGCGAGTCCCTTACTACTCGCCGAGTAACGAGTCCTAGCGAGTAGATTCGCCCATCCCTAGTCCAGACTCTTGTCACATAGCCAGGTGGCATGTCAGGGTCAAGTAGAGCAACAGAGAGGACCTCATGGTACCAGATAAACTGGTCATGAAGATGCTGCTGCTGACGAACAAATGGAGGAGGATGAGGATAAAGAGGTGATGGGCATAGAACAGTTATAAGATGAGGAAGAAATGATTCCCCTTTCTATTGTCTGAGGTTGACTGGAGAGGACAGAGTAAACAAGCAGACATGTTATTTTGCCACCACTAACACAGCAAGAAATCGTCAAATACATGAGCGCCTTCTTGCTGCACTAACTTCAACATGATGCCCATATCGTAAGTATTCAAATTAGCAATGACTACTGGGTTGCCACAGTGTTTGATCCATGGCACAAGAGTACATTTAGCCAGATGCTTTCCACCCTCGACTGGCACACACAGATGTTGGAGGACCAAAAAAAGCAGGTAGACAAGCTTAGGACTTGTTTTCGCCAACACATCATGGAGGAACATAGTACGCATGGCAGATGTACACTAACAAACCAGGTGACGTCAAGTCATCAGCATAGAAACATTAGCAGCAGCAATGTAAGTATCAGAAGCAATTTCTTGGAGTCATTTGACCAATTTTTTCAACCAGTCCGCCCACCTATAGAAATTAGTACAAGTCTGACACATAGTGAAGGACTGGAGAGCATGGTGCAGGAGTACCTAGCGCTCAATATCCATGCCATCAGGAGGAGTTTTGACCCTTTTGCATCTTGAGCTTCAAAAATGGAGGAGCTCACCAGTCACGCCTTGGAGTTTTTGACATGGGTAGCCAGCGTTCTCTTAAAACGCATCTGCAGCACTACTGGTGGTGTCCTGATGGTATCTAGCCCAAATTTTTTGAAATGCGGAGACTCTTTTTTTTTACTATGTGAGTATGATGACTACATGTGTCACTCACCCCCTGTTACTGTAATGAGTTTTTAACATTGAAATTCTAGGCCAAGCCCTGTTCCAGACCTTGTCCCATGTATGCATGCTGTGCCATTCTCCAACTTTTCTTGTGGGCCAATAGATGCCACTTTAGTGGTATGTGGCCCTCATTTTTTTAAAATGTGGAGATTTTTGGTGGTTTTCTTGTCTGTAACCTTAATTTAGCAGGGCTATGTGAGTACGATGCCTACTTGTGTCACTCACCCCATGTTAATGTAATGAATGTGTAATCATGAAATGCTAGGCCAGGTCCTGTTCCAAATACTGTGCCATGCATGCAGGCTGCACCAGTCTCCAATTTGTATTTTGGACCAATTGATACCACTTTGGTGGTATGTGGCCCTAATTTTGGGAAAATGAAAACCCTTTTTGGGGTCTCCTTGTCAGTTTCCTGGATTAAGCAGGGCTATGAGAGAACCATGCCTACATCTGAAACTTGAAATACTGGGCCAGGCCTTGTGCCATGTATCCATAATGCATAATGATGAAAAGAGTAAGGCTGGGGTCACACTTGGGAGTCAGTTTTTCTGCCTTTTGAAAACCTGATTCAGTTTTTGCATCTTAAAAACGCTATGCGTTAACGCATGCGTTAACGGATGGTACCTATATGTACCATGCGTTAATGGATGTATTTCCCTTAGGGCCCATGTTAAAAAACAGTATGCATTTTTTTTCTACACCCAAAAACGCTGCTAGCAGGGTCTTTGCTGCTGTTTCAAAAACGCATACCGTTTTTTAGTGCCCTTTTGACAATGCGTTTTTTGCATTGGGGCCTATGGATCCGTTAACAGATCAATTTTTCAGCAAATTCTAAGTAGAAAAACGGATGCTTTTAGCGGATCCAAGGCTCATGTGTGACCCCAGCCTAACTGTGGGAAATAGATGGCAATTTTCCTGGTGTCTGTCCTTAATTTGAGATGTGTTTGGCAGCTTTTGTGCCCCTCTTAAGATGTTTTGTAGGCCCTTGATTTTGTCTCCCACTGTTTTCAATGGGGTTCAGAAGTTCGGCGAACTGTTCATCGAACGGTGCAACTTCGACAAACCAAGCTGAATTCTGACTTCACTTATCTCTATTCATCATATAAAAATTAGGAAAGTTTGATAATATGACAAAGGTCATCTGGAACTAATCTAACTGCAAAGATTCTATGTTATATTCCCAGAATACTTCCTTAAGCATTTGTATCTTTTACTGGTGTAAATTTACGGTAATCTTTTTGTTATTTTCTTTACTAATCAAAACTAAAAGGCCTGGAAAATAGTTATTGTATTAATTATTTAAAACATTGACTGATTACATATTTCTATGACCAGAATTCATACTTTATAAACCATTTGAGAGTTTGAGGTTAGCATATTGAGCAGTATATCTGATGCTTACCTTAATATTGGTTTCCTGGTGTCAAACTTAATATTTCTTGACTTATTATGTTACATATGTTACCCGTAAACTGTATTATCTTACCATCTTCCCAGTTCCAAACTCAGTAAAATTGATGGAATACGTCTTAAATCATTGAATCTAGGGGACAAAAGATGAAAGGCAGCCTCTATTAGCATCAATTTAATAGTAGAATTACCTTAATGCACAGACATAACCTCTGTTCGTCAACTACACTTTGACTTCCACTGCATTATCTGCAGCTTCATTCTGTTTTTTTGTATGGCTTTTACTTTTTCTAGATCACTTCAAATATGTCCCAAAATGCCCTGTCACTTACAAGTTCACTCACTGTCATGTGAAAGGAGGCCTTGTCTGTGTCTGAGAGACATAGCCGGGCTTTGTATAATGACAGGCCTAAATATCTTTTGTCAAAAGACATATTCTTGACTGTCGAGAACAACGCTGTGACACAAGATACACTTATCATAGGAAATCTCTGTATGACCAGCCAAGTGTTAACATAATGTTTACTCCATGCAGCATCCTTTTAAAACATGGATGGTGAAAGGAAACCTAGAAGACATATTTCAAATCTCTTCAAAACTGGACTCCATAAGTGGTGGACATGACTTTGTCTCCAGAAGAAATATTACTACTGTATTTGCTTTTATATTTGATTTCCAGTTATGTATTTTTACAGCTCAGTAATAATCAGCCAAACATCTGTACCTTGCCATTAGTCAGTGAAGTGACAAGGACAGGGTTAAGCAGAACCGGTCCCCAACAGAGAACACTGTACCATGGGATGCTACACATAATATCATGTCGAGCTCAAAGGTAGGCCACTCCTATAATTGCATATCTGCAACAAAACATGAAGAAATAAAACCAGGGCTGAAACTAATGTGAAACTCTGCAGTGGTGCGAGTTCTTTCTGGCCTCATAATGGAAAACACAACAAGAAAAACAATAAGTAAGCAAATACCCAAAAATGATAAAAGTAAAAATGCTAAAGTGCAGAAAAATAAATTAGGATACTTGGTGACATAGATATGACCATATGAATACACAAGCTGTGCCACCAGCGACAAGGTGACCCTACCGGTCGAGTGCTGCCTAACAATAATACTAATGCCTTGTCATCAAGTAAGTGAAGGGACAATGACAGACATTCAGCAGAACTGGGCCCCAACAGAGCACACCATTCCATGGGACACTATATATTATATCATGTCCAGCTCAAAGGTAGGATTGCATGACTTAAAAAAACAAAGAAATAAAACCAGGGCAAGATGGAGTCTGAAACATGTAACTCCTAACCACCCATGTCATCTCTCCTTCATACTTGTTACAAGGAGTCAGTTTTTACAGTTTGAACTTTTATACATTTTGTTTGCTTTTGGATTTTATCATGAAATAAAGTTTTCTATTTTTAAGTATTAGATCTGGAGTTTTTTTTGCAAGTTATTGGATTTTCTGCTGTCTCGGAGCAATGTTCCATGCTCCACAAGCACCATACACAGCTACAGGTAATGTGGCTATTTTCTTTTTCTATCTAAAATCTTTACCTTATTGTGTGCACACATTTTCAACACATCATGAAAGGACCATATTTCCATGAAAATTTAAGAAGGGAGTACTGAGAAGGGTTAGATTATGGGGGTTATATAATAGGCATGTCTATAGAGATGTGTTTTAAAGGGCACATATACTATTGTGGACACAATTATATTACATTACACTTTTAGGTCTAGCATAGTAAAAGTAGTTGTCACACAGCAGCAGGGTACTGCACATTACCCATAGTTATTCTGGTCAATGTGGCAAGATGGTGGCCATATCAGACACAAAGTTTATATATATTCTGATTTCTGTAAATATGAGATCGTAGCTAAAAGCTTTTGCATTTGATTAATATTTGCTGTTTATAATCCGTAAACAATATTATTAGTCACAATCAGTATCAATGCATTTCCAGGTGAAATGGTTGTGTGATGTGATATGGTCTAATCTACCAGAAAAGCTTGTGCTATCATAAGAAAAATAGCTCTGCATTTAAAGGAGGTGAAAGAAAAATGTACAGATAGAGAAAGAAATTGATGGCTGAGAAGTTTATGAACGAGGTCCATTATGTCAAGATACAAATTACTGCTGAACTGAATGGCCCATCTTAAATGTAAATTTGAAGCTTTTAAGACCATTTTCATTACAGTTCAGTCCTTGTTAGAGATACACTAAAGTCCCCGTGATTCTGATCGCTAGAGAAAGGAATTATTGTGATTGCACTTTTGATCGGAGATTGCAAGGATCAAAGGCCATATTTCCATTGTTTCCAATTTGTTTAGAGCTTAAATAAATATAATCGAAATTTCAGGAGGCAAACAGGAGATATGTAGAGAGAGCGAGAGATAGGGAGGGGTGGAATGATATACAGAAATCCTGAGCTTCTCTAAAGAAGGAGTTATGACTCATAAAGGAAAATCAATGGCTTTAATGGAGTGATACTGAGTTTTTTAAAATGACATACAGCGATGTACTTGGAGATCTGTAATTAAACTAATGTGCTTTTAAAGGCAGGCATCTGATTGGCCGTTAGTTTTGCCTTAGAAAAGATGAGGTTAACGGCTAGTGTCTCGCCATACTGCTTGTTTTATTGCTTTAAGTGTAGTTAACCATTTGCTGTCAAAAGGTACAGTAAAATGATTAGATATATTATAACCCTTTAATGGAAGGCTTGTAAGGAACTATTATGATTTTTTGTTCTAAAAGAATGTATTGCATTTGAAGTTGTGACCTTATTGTATGCATTTATTTTAGTTTTCATACTAAAACTTGATTAGGGATAATGTCAATTAGGCCCACCCTCATGTGTTTCTCTTTACATGTCATGTTTGCTCTGAATAAGCTTTATCCTGTGTGAATAATGGTGCACTGGATTACCTTGCCTCTCTTTTACTGTCACACTAGTTCTTATAAATCAGGAAAGTAAAGTGATATCTCTTCCGGCTTCTCAACTGCATTTCATATTTCTCCAACCTGACAACCTTACTTAGAATCATTCAATTACTAACATCATATATGAGAAATAAATTACCAATTGGCAAAGAAAAAAAATTGCCTGATGATATGCTGATTTACAAACTCTTGAAAAATATTTTGACATACATGTACATAATCAGTGCATGGTAATTACACAACAACAACACTGTACTTTACATGTAATCTCAATTATCACACATGTCCACATGGATAACAGTAAAAATGTGGATACAAAGGAGAGTATATCATTGCCGATGGAGATGTGCAGATATATTCCAGTGGAACTGACGTAACCTCTGACTTCTGGCCAGTCAAAACTTACTGTCACAAGATGGGGCTTCAAGACCCGAGCGGTATCAGAAAGGTGGTGGGGCAGTGTCCCTGAAAAGTAGGCTGTGTTTGTGGGCTTTTAACTAATCGCTTTGGTGCCTGCTATTCCATCTTGGAGCCTGGATTTTCCTCTGAAAGGCATTTCTGTTCTAAGTATATGTTTTGGATTAAATATGAATGACTGAGAATTTTTCTAGAATTGCTTTTTTATGACTTTAACCACAAAAAAAATATATATATAAGGAAAAAAGAAAAATTCCTTAAAGAGCTAAGTAACTTTAAAGAGATGATAAAATGGTTGGTTAATGGAAAAGGCCCAAGAATATATAAAAAAGCTCTATTTTTGCTATATCAACTACAGCAAAGACTTTGAATGTCTTGATTGCTAAAAACTTTGGAATACCATGAAGGATAGGGGTGTGCCGTACCATCTGATCAGCTTCATTAGGAACCTTTACATTGACCAAGAAGCAACAGTCCGAACAGAACATGGAGACACAGCATGGTTCAAAGTAAAGGGAGGCGTCAGAAACGGCTGTATACTACCACCATTATCTTCAGTTTATATGTAGAAACTATTTTCAGGAAGACTGGACTTGCCAAAAAAGAAGAAGGAATCAAAACTGGTGATTGAATTGTCAATCATCTAAAATATGCAGACAATACAACACTGATAGCAGCAAGCGTAGGGGAAATTGAGGGGTCAAGCGTGACTGCTACTCAACACAAAGATGACAGATTTTGATTATTGCCAGATATGATAGGGACACAATGGAATGGATGGCGATGAACTGGAAGTTGTAAAAGATTTCAACCTTCTCGGATCAATGATCCCTCAGGATGCAATGACGACACTGAAAATTAATAGGAGAATAGCTATGGGTAGATCAACAATGAAGTCACTGGGCAAGGTATCAAAATCAAGGAAAATTTCATTGGCAAAAAATGAGAGTGGACAGGGGGCAGAAAACACAGGGTGGATAGAAGGTCACTGCCCCCAGCAGCACAGAGCCCCATCATGACATCACTGCCCTCCTGATGTGATAACATTGGGGCTCCCTCTAGATTCTTAAGAAATTCCTTGGCCCTTGTCACATGAGTATAACATCAGAATTGCTTCAGCAACAATGCATGTTGAACTGGGGAAAAAATTATCACACCACCAAAATACTGGCCAAATATGTATGATTGTCTCTTACTGTTTTTAAAATTATAATACTTATTATGTAACTGTCATAAGAAAATGATAAAATAAACATTACCAAGCTAGATTTGCCTAGGAATCGTCACCATTGGGTAACATACAAAAAAGTTTAAAAAACTCAGTTCTAAAGATAAAAATTCAAAAAAAATCAAGAATTAGCATAATGATAGGATAATGGTCTGTACACATGGCATATTTAGTTGCATTTTTGTAGTGGATTTGTATAATTTAGTGGCTGGTCCCTTGAATTTACCCAACAACTCAATCTACTCCCTTCAAGGGCCCTTTCTAAAATATCCATCTCCCCATAGGACCTTGTGACCAACATGTTGCACTTTTTTCCAAGTGCTGTTAGTAATAGTTAATTGAGGAAGAAAATCCAAAGCCTTGAATATTTTAACTATGGGATATTTGGCCTAATATTCCGTTAGGATTAAATTGGCCAAAGCAGACATTTTATTAATAACAACACAATAAATATTAGTAACCTTAAACTATATATTTGTATTAACTAAACAGAGAGGGTTCTTAGTAATACAAAGATCTGGCAACCTGTGCAGACGTAAATAATTCAACCACCTGTTAGTGTGCACCTTATCTTCCATTGACTCTCATGGACCCAATGTCTTTTCAGGGAAGTTGGAGACTTTGCAATGTTGCATTTCTTGCAAATCAAATTTTTGGATAAATTAATTGAATCTCACTTCAAATTTCAAAATATTTTACTATCTACACTGTGTATCGGTACATTCCATATATGTTTTATTTCTTAATATCGGTATGTTAGGGGAAAGTAAAATATTTTTTTCCTAAAAACTAAATATCACAAATCAACAAATAATATGGAGATTTTTGGTAACACTGTAACAGCTCATTCAATGCAGTGAACAAATTGTTTACGATGATGATAAATGGTGTAAAAAAAGCATTTCCCTCAAACAAATATGCATGTGTTATGTGTATGTGTATATTATATATATGTATGCTTGTGTGCATGTGTGTACTATGTATACATATGCAAGATGTTTAAATGTCATGAACGGACTGAACATGGCTGATGGTTTTATGGCTCATTACCACGTCTAAACAATGTTGCTCAAAGACATGGAAATCTTAGACACCAAGTTTTCTTATAAATTAGTGTCCTAAAGACTTTATGACCACTGGGCCTGCCTGATTGAAGATCCTCTCCAAGGCTGCTTTGTTTGTTTTGCCAAATGTCCAGTCCCTGTAATGTTTATGCAGTCAAATGTCCAATCATTTTAGTTGTGCATGCATACATTTTGAGTTTCATTCAATATCTTGTCATACCATGCCTGATGAAGAGACCTGAGTCGTCTCGAAAGCTCGCCTTATAACATCATTTATTTTATTTTTGTTAGCCATTAAAAGGTATCACAACCACAAGATTTTTATCTTGTTTCTCACACTGAGAGCAATCAACATTTTCTCAACTGGCTAACACGGTACCAAACCTTTTTCTTGTAATGTCATGACTTAAAATGTGCATTGATTATATCTTTGACTGTGATGCAGCACCTTAGCTGGAATAGGTAGACCTTTGTGATAAACAGTGTAATTGCAATGATAAAAATAATAACCTTTATTTATATAGTGCCAACATATTCCTCAGCGATTTACAATGGATAGGTTCATATGCAAACAGTCAGTGGGGTAACTTTAAGCTTATGGGCCCTGATGCAAAAGGTCCAACGGGGCCCCCAATTATTGCAAATCTTTAATAATCTTTTTCAATAGGTCAAATAGGCTTTTGGGGCCCCCTAGGCTCAGGGGCCCAGGTGCAATTGCAACCTCTGCAGCTGTTGCAGTTACGCCCCTGCAAACAGTCATAAGTAACAATTATGATAAATACAATGGTTAAAGTAAAAATAAAGACGACCCTGCTCATAAGAAGTTGCACTCTACCATAGGGAGCGTGATAGGCCGCTCTAGGGAGTGCCTAAAGCTGTGTAAATTGTGGATATTCCTAATTTCTAGGAGTAGCGGACAAAATTGAGTTACTATGTCCCAACGTTTATTACTTTCCCTTCCTTGCTCTTTATCTTTTTTCCTTCTCTTCCACTTTTCCCATCATTCCTTTTAATGCCAATCCCTTTCCTGTACTTTTTTAGGAAATAAGCTGTGTTTCATTGTTTTCAAAGATTTCTTAAAATTGTTATAATTTGCAGCTTTAAAATATTTTCAGTATATGTATATAGGTTATTTGTTATATAACTAAGACTGTTATGAAATATCATTTACTAGAATGTAATTTATTTAATCCATTAAAAATAATTTGAACAAGAACAAGAAAGTAATAAAAATGCCTTAAAACATTATCTCTCTAATTATTCTGGCATTTGGAAAATATTAATTATGATAAGCTTAGTTGCCCTATAACGGGAAAGGTTTATTCTGATTTCATGTTGGGTAGTGTGAAAAACATGCACATGTGTCTTTTTTGATAGTGTATGTAAACTTATGGTTTCAACTAAATGTATGTATGAATTTATCTCCCATTTTCATCTAGATATCTATCTGTATATCTGTCTGTCTGTCTGTCTATCTATCTATCTATCTATCTATCTATCTATCTATCTATCTATCATCAATTCAATCTATCTATCTATCTATCTATCTATCTATCTATCTATCTATCTATCTATCATCAATTCAATCTACCTATAATCTATTCTTTCTATGTATGCATGTATCCATCCATCTAACCATCAGCTTGAATAGCTGAAAACATAAAATCTTAAAAGATTTTAAAATTTTAAAAGAAAAAAATGCAGCCAGCCCAGGAGTGGTGCCTCCTCGTGCTTCACACTGGCTCTACTGAAGCCGTGGTGCTTGCCAAACATAGAAATGGTATTTATATTTGATGACAGCTGGGTCATGTCAGCTGACATTAATCCGGGAGGTTAGTAATGTTTAAGTGTAATTCAGATACCCGATATTAATAACCAAGTCAGAAAGGACACAAATAACCGCACCAAAAAATATTTGACTTGCAATTAAACTCCCCAATGCATTCTCCTTTCATGGTCTTTTTAAATTCAAATCCATTTTTTAGTTTTATATTCCACACAACCACAAGAAAAAAGCATGTGAAAAAAAAAATGAAAAAAAAAAAAAATAAAATAAAAATCAAACCTAAAAAATCACTGAAGTAGTCCCAGGATATGGGTAGCATGATCAGTGACTGCATTTCCGGAATGCTGGGAGAGCAGGCATTGCATGGCTCCTGGCAGTATGACAAGCCGTGACTTCACTATGGTTATCTCAGGTGGCACGGTGAATATCACGGAGCAGGGAATTCCACTGTGTACCTGAGATAATGTCATTGGCCTCTAACTCTGTCTTGTGAGAGCCATGAAATGGAGCAAGATGTTGTGGGTTTATCTCGTCAGTATGTGAGACAGCGCGTCTGAGGAGCAGTGACATCAAGGAGTGCAGTGCAGTTCAAACTTGCGTAATAGCCCCTGTGGGCCCCCTCGAGCCTGAACTGCAGTAATCTTTGTGATGGCACCAGTTATCGCACTGTCACATGTGTGCCTGCTCACAGCATATGGGGGATCATTTCGGTGAACATGCCCCCCATATGCTTGTAAGAAGGTCCATGGAGAGCCATAGTTATGATGGAAGGGCTAGGGGATTCTTTTTGCTCCCTGGCGACCTCCAAAGAGATCTCTAGGGCAGGGGTGGGCAACTCCAGTCAACAAGGGGTTTTCAGGATTTCCATAGCATTGCACAGGTGCTCATTGAATCACCTGCAGAGGTGATGATTCTGACACCTTGTGCAATGCTAGGTAATTCCTGAGAACATGCACTGTTTGCAGCTTGAGGACTGGTGTTGTCAAGCCCTGTTGTACTAGATTGTGTGTAGTGTCTTTCATTTCTATACCTAGTAAAAAATTTTGGGATGGGGTGCAACTGCCCAGATGCAAGGGTTTCTTACTCCTATACTTTTCAGTTTACCTTTGCTTTCTTTCTCCTTCCTTTTCAGTTTAACTTTGCTTTCTTTCTCCTTCCTTTTCATTTCTATATCTGATACCTTCAGGCCAGAGGTCTGCAATTTGTTCTCCAGCATCTGTAGGAAAGAATCAAAGCACCTCTTACTTTGCGCAAACAATCCAGCACACAAGGAGTTAAGTAAAAATGTTTTACTGTTGCATGGCCTAAAAAAATCCCATGCATATGTTGGTACATGATATAATTTTTTAGATTTATGTTACACAAACACCGATCATTTTCACATAGGCCCTTGTGGCGCCTCTGAGGGTCCAGTCGCCACAGAGGTACTGCACCTCAACCAGGATTGGGGTACCCCACTCTCAGGTAAAGAAGGGACTCTACCTGGTACCTAAAAACCCGCATCCAACAGTACATACTCCAGTTCGGGGATTCGGGCAGATGCTTTTTAGGGAGGGCCACGTCCCAAGCTGGAGGGGAAATAGGTAGAGGCTGTGGGTTGAAGAAGTAGAAAAGGTGAGCACCAGGAAGTGGGGAGCAGGAAAGAGGACGTACAGGATGTACTTACGTAGGAGGATGTAGGAGGAGAACATAGTGGAGTTGGATAGATGAGATGGTCACGAGCAGATGTGGGTGACCAAGGTTCTGGGGGCTGGAGCCGGTGAGAGCTCGTCCCAGGACAAGGAAAGGAAGGAATGGACAGAGGAGCTAGTGAAGGGCTCTGGAAGGACAGAAGGGGTCGCAGGGGCATGGGTAGTAAGTAATCCACCCATGGCGTCCGCATTGGAGCGCTGAGAAAGGACCGGTCAGCTAGAGAGACTGGGCCACAGAGAGGGAACCGTTCCCAGACTAGTGGAGAAACAGGAAGACTCAGCTAGCAAACCGGAGACTATGGTATCTTCATGAGCCATGGTCAGCAACCACACTTACTCATTGAAAATGTGACCATGTAGGGTCAAGGGGACCAGGACAGGGTCACCCAACAGGGCCTGAGGCTGCTGGCTCAAGACATTGGGTGTGAGGCGTGGGGCAGAAGGGCGAGAGCCAGCACAGTAAGACTACTCAGGAAGGGACACCAGAAGGGGGTCCCAAGAGTCTGTTCCCAAATTAATCAAGAGTTATCTGGAGCCCTGACCTGGAGAACACAGCACCACACTGGAAGCTAGAAATTCAAGGAGATGTACTTGAACTGTAAGTAAAATCTAAAGACTGCAGCCTGCTTTGTCCTCCCTTTTTTTCCCGCACCCTCAGCCCTCCCTGCACCCCACCATTCCCAAATTCCCACATTTACTGTTCTACTGTCCTTGGGCCTAGCTCTACCCCTGGAAAGCAGAGCCACCATAGCTGCGTCAGCATCTGTCCCAGGGGATCTGCACTGCAGCATCGGCCATCCATCCCAATTGCCAAAAACCACGGGTGGTGTCACAAATCAATTCACATATACAAGAACTTCCCCATTTAATTACACCGCCAAAACTACTTAGCACAGAATACAGTTAGGTCCATATATATTTGGACAGAGACAACATTTTTCTAATATTTGTTCTGTACATAACCACAGTCGATTTTAAACAAAAAAAAAATAGATGCAGTTTAAGTTCTAACTTTCAGCTTTAATTAAGTGCATTGAATAAAAAGATTGCATAAAATTGTTAAGAACTAAAGCATTATTTAAATGCAATCCCTTCATTTCAGAGGCTCAAAAGTAATTGGACAAATTAAATAATTGTAAATTTCTAATACTTGGTTGAAAGTGCTGTGTTGGCAATGATTGCCTGAAGTCTTGAACTCATGGACATCACCAGACACTGTGTTTCCTCCTTTTTAATGCAACAAGTGAAATGCATGCATTATTGGTTTGAGATCAGGTGACAGACAGGGCCATTTAAGAATATTCCATCTTTTTGCTTGATTAATCTCCTGAGTTGCTTTGGCTTTATGTTTTGGGTCATTGTCCATCTGTATTATGAAATGCCAACCAATCAGTTTGTCTGTATTTGGCACACAGTATGTCTGAAAACCCTAGAATTCATCTGCCTGCTTCTGTCCTGTATCACATCATCAATAAACATTATGAACTCAATGCCACTAGCAGCCATGCATAACAGACTCTGCTATATTTAACAGATGGTATGGTGTGCTTTGGATCATGAGATGTACCATGACTTCACCATAATTTTTCTTTTCATCATTCTGGTAGAGGATGATCTTATGGCCACTTTACACACACCAACTTATCTGTCCAACTTCTGACCAACTTACTGGTTGCAGTGAAATCATGGACACATTGTTCCATTTGTACACAGCCACAAAATGGAGCAATGTGTCCATGATTTCACTGCAACCAGTAAGTTTGTCAGAAGCTGGACAGATAAGTTGGTGTGTGTAAAGTGGCCCTTAGTTTCATCTCTCCAAAGAATGTTTTTCCTGAGCTGTGTTTTAACATTTTTTTTTTAGCAAAGTCAAATCTAGCCTTCTTATTCTTAAGGCTTATGAGTGGCTTGCACTGTGCAGTTAACCCTCTGTATTAACTTTCCTAAAGTCTTCATTTTGGTAGATTTGAATATTGATACACCTACTACCTGGAGAGTGTTGTTCACTTGGTTGGCTATTGTGAAGCGGTTTCTCTTCACTATGGTAATTATCTGTTATCATTCACCACTGTTGATGTCCGTGGGTGTCCAGGTCTTTTTGCATTGTTGAGGTCACCAGTGCTTTTTTCTTTTTCAGGATGTAGCAGACTGTATATTTTGCCACACCTAATATTGAAGGAATTTTTCACATTTGTTTTTCTGTTTTCGTAGATGAAGGACGGCTTGTTTCACCTGCATAGAGAGCTCCTTTGACCGCATGTTTCGTTCTCGGCAAAATCTTCAAAATGCAAGCACCACACCTCAGCTCAATTCCTGGCCTTTTATGTGCTTAACTGAGAATGAAAAATGAACGGATTGCCCACACCTGCCCATGAAACAGCCTTTGAGTGAAATGTACAATTACTTTTGGTCCATTTAAAACACGGTGGCACATGTAAAGGAGCTGAAACTTCTAAACCCTTCATCTAATTTTATTGTGGATACTTTCAAATAAAAGCTAAAAGTCTGGACCTTATGCCTATGTCCATTATATAACTATAACTTGAATATATTTCAGGAAACAGGTAAAACAAAAACTAAATTTGTGTCCTCCGTCTTTAACCATGGCCATCCTCGGCAATAATGGACACCTGGAAGACATGATGCATGCAATCACACATAAAACACAGGTAAAACATTACACAAAATCTTTTCCTTCTTTCTTTGGGTCATTTTGCCCTGATTTCTGTACCTTTAGACCCTGGAACTTTAGAGCCCAAGTCAATTTTTTCATAAAACAGGCCAATAGGCCAACAGGAGAACAGTCTACAGCACACTCCGTCTAGGCCGTTGCTGGAGAAGAGGGAGGAGGACTTAGGAGATGACCCTTCTTTAGTACACACTGGAGGAACACTGGCATCCCTAACAGACACTGCAGGCTCTCTGGCCCCTGTGGGTTTTACTTCAGTTGGTTGGCTAACATGGTTAGGCCTGGCCAACTGTGAATGCTCCATACTTTCCATGTCAACCTCCTGCTGTCACTCTTTTATACTGCTAAATATATAGATATTCTAAACCTTATTGAAAAAGGCATATACATAACAGTCTGAAAATACCCTGCAATAAATAAATAAAAAGCAAGTGCTATAAAAACACGATACTTAGTATATATGTTTTTGCAAAAAGGTACAAAGCAGCCCCACCAAAGTAAAGGTGTACCCAATCCAGGATCGTCCCTACTTTAACTGTTTTTAAACCTGCTCTCATGTCTGCTGACCTCAGAAAAGCAGGATGCAGAGTTTAACCTGGGTCCCAGACTGGACACACAGCAGTGGGAGGCAATATAAAGACTCTGCTAAGAAAAGGAGGGGTGAGGCTCCCTAAAATTGTAATAATACAAGGGGCTAAATAGAATATACACAAACTGAGTAAGAGCACACAATAGTGTACATGCCTGACAGAGCATATTCACACTGGCCACCAGACATACTAAAACTTAAGGAAAAAAGCATGTATATAAATGTGTGAAAATATCCTGCACAAAAGAAATAACAAGCAAGTGCTATAAAAACACAGAGTACTTATTACATACGTTTTTACAAAAAGGTACAAAGCTGCCCCACCAACCTCAAGGTGTACCCAATCCAGGATCATCCCTACTCTAACTGATTTTAAACCTGCCCTCATGTCTGCTGACCTAAGAAAAGCAGGATGCAGAGTTTTGCCTGGGTTGCAGACTAGCACAGCAGTGGGAAGCAATATAAAAACTCTGCTCAGAAAAGGAGAGGTGGGGCTCTCCCAACTTGTAATAATACAAGGAGCTAAATAGAACATATAACATAACTGAGTCAGAGCAGATAATAGTGAACATGCCTGTCAGAGCATTTTCACACCTGCCACAAGATATACTAAACCTTAAGGAACAAAGCACAACTGGAAAATGCTGTGTGTCCAGTGTGGCACCCAGGTCAAATTTTGCATTTTGCTTTTTTGAGGTCAGCAGACATGAGGGCAGGTTTAAAAACAGCTAGAGTAGGGACCGTCCTGGATTGGGTACACCTTGACGTTGGTGGGGCGGCTTTGTACCTTTTTGCAAAAAAAACGTATGGACTAAGTATAAAGGATATAGTGGCGAGTCCCATATTGATTAAAATCTTCATCTTTATTTAACAAGATTAAAATATAGTGGTTGGATTGAGACTCAGTGACTAAAGGCTTTTGCCTGAAACATGTTGAGGCAATAATCCAACCACTATGATATTTTAATCTTGTTTAATAAAGATGAAGATTTTAATCAATATGGGACTCGCCACTATATCGTTTATATGAAAAGCTTCTGGCTCAAAGCTGTGGCTGGAGACCTGCACCAATAAGGCGGATTATACTACAAATCAGGACACAGTGAGGCACTTTTCTCTTTCTTTACCATATGTACTAAGTACTCTGTGTTTTTATAGCACTTACTTGTTATTTATTTAGTGCAGGATATTTTCAAATGTTTACGTATATGCTTTTTTCCTTAAAGGGAACCAACCACCCCAAATGACCCCCCCTGACTGTTAATATGTGTCCCTACACCCAGCACACACATTAGGGGCAATCGTTTTTGCGAAAAAAACAGTTTAGTAGAAGCTAAGATATAGCTTTATAAAGTTTAAAAAAATCTTGCCGACTGGGCGTTACTTAGCTTGTACCGCTGCCAAGTTCATCTGCCTGTCAGCCTCCTCTCCCCCCTCTCTTCAGTAAAGCCCTGCCCTTTCTGCATCGTCACAGGCTGCTGCACGGAGTCTCATGGCCGTGCACACGTCATCAGCTACAGCCAGGGTCAGTCAAGAGCACACGCTCTGTGACTTCCTGCCTGTGCAGCTGTGACTCATTCTGCCGGGTGATCACAGAGCGCACAGAGCGTGTGCTCGTGACCCTGGCTGTAGCTGATGACGTGTGCACGGCCATGAGAGTCCGTGCACCAGCCTGTGACGATGCAGAAAGGGCAGGGCTTTACTGAAGAGAGGGGGGAGAGGAGGCTAACGGGCAGATGAACTCGGCAGCGGACAAGCTAAGTAACGCCCAGTCGGCAAGATTTTTTAAAGTTTATAAAGCTATATCTTAGCTTCTACTAAACTGTTTTTTCAACAAAAACGATTGCCCCAAATGTGTGTGCTGGGTGTAGGGACACATATTAACAGTCCGGGGGGGGTCATTTGGGGTGGTTGGTTCCCTTTAAGTTTTAGTATGTCTGGTGGCCAGTGTGAATATGCTCTGACAGACATATTCACTATTGTCTGCTCTGACTTATCTTTTGTATAAATAAATATATAGATATCCTCTTTGGTATGCCGTATTCAAGGCTTAGTAATTAATTGATATAAGTGTACTAATGATTCTTATTGCTCTTGTGGTCTGTGTATAGATTTTTTGTTCACAGCCATTCACTTTCACGTTTTTTTATTGATCTTGTCTATTTATTACTCAGTAAAATTGTATATTTTTGGCTTCATACTCCTGGTTTTCTCCTGTTTTTTGCACTTTACATTTTTTTGCATATCACTCCACACTTTTCACTCGGTATTCATTTTTATATTTTTATTCTTTTAACTTTTTTAAAATAAAGCATTTTTGTTTGTGTTTTTCTTTCTTCAACTTGCTGAGTTGATAATGGGGTGTCTTATAGACGCCTCTGCATTATTAACACCAGAGCTTGATGCCAGCTGACACTACACAGCTGACATCAACCCCCAAAATCAGATGCACCAAGGCAATCGGTAAGAGCAGAGGCAAAGAGACAAAATTGGTGTATTTCATGTGATGCACCACTTATGGACTGGTGGGATAATATTTCTAGGCTGTGAAGGGCCCAAAAACCATGGACCGTCCCACCCTGATAATAACAGTTGTCTGATTTACCTTTGCTGGTTATCAGAAATGGGGCAACCCTACATCATTTTTTTTCATTATTTATCTATTTGTGTGATAGCTGTAAAATGTATCTATCTCTATATTATCATTCTATTTCTCCATCTTTCTATCATTTATCTATCTATATAGATTATAAAAAATAAAGAGCAGCACAGCTGACGTTACCTTCGGGTGCAGGGCCCACCACAATAGTCCTTTCTCCTACCTGGTTCAATATTGTAAAAAACATAGGCAGCACTCCCACTTGTTTCAAATAGATAAGACCTTTATTGGTCACAGTTCACAGGCGACGTTTCAATCCACAAGGGATTTTTCTCAAGCCCTGTGGATTGAACTGTGACCAATAAAGGTCTTATCTATTTGAAATAAGTGGGAGTGCTGCCTATGTTTTTTACAATATCTATCTATCTATCTATCTATCTATCTATCTATCTATCTATCTATATCTTTATCCATCTATCTATATATCTTTGCACATTGTTAACACATATGTGACCATTCATTTCAGTGTCATACCTTTTTCTTCTGGTACATGAATAAACAGATTTCACATGAATGGCACACACATATGCACAGATAGCACACAGATAGCAAACGGATGAAACATGCGTTCACATGGATGGACAAAATGAAACGTGATACATGTGTGTTTTTTTCAATGGACGTGTGAAGAGGGACTAAAAGCAATTTTACTGGAGAAACGAAAGTGTCAGGGCTCTGGATCTTCTATTCCCCTTTATGTGCATCTTACTCCTTTTCCAGAATGGAGTCTGCTGCTTTGCTACTGTTCATGTAATCTTCTTCCCTGCCTTTATAAACCCTAATCTAATGTCGAGCCCTGCTTAAATATTCAGTTTAAATTCCTGGCTCCCTGTTGCTTTTCCTATTTTCTCCACTTCTTACTAAGCTACTCCTGCTTTTCCAGCATCTGCAGTTTGACCTCCAGCAACCACACCTGCTTGCAGATTCTCTCCTGCTGCAAGGTGCCTGTGCTGTGTGTTTCTGATTCTGCCACTGTTCTGCCAGCTCTGTATCAAGTAAGCCCTGCGTGCTCTGCTAGTGCTTTCAGCTCCTAATATTGTTTATTGGGCAAGTAGCAGCGTTATGGGCTTTGGGACTTTCCTAAATCTGCAATGCACTACAACAACTGGACTTGTAACTTTGAGACTTTCCATTCCCAGGTCTACCTGGGTATATAGTGCTCATAGACTATATTTCTATTTCTCTGTGTGTTGAACTATTTCTAGATACTTCTTTATTGGTATCATAGTTTTATAATTTCACAGTTTTTAGAGCTGAAGGTAGACTTTAAGACCATCTAATTCAACCCATAGCCTAAAATGTTGATAAAGACGAAGGCAAAAAAAAACATGTGGCAAACACTAGGCTCCACATTGGGGAAAACAATTCTTTCCTGACTCCACATATGGCAATAGGCTAGTTCCCTGGATCAACGCCCTTTCAAAGAATCTAGTAGATTTAACCTGTAATATTATACTTTTCATTACAATATCATATGGCAGAGATTTCCTTAGGCTCATTGCTTGTACAGTAAAGAATCCATGTCTATGTTTATCATTCAATCTTCTTTCCTCTTGGCATAGAGGATGCCCCCTTGTCCCCATCTCTGGCTTAAGTGTAAAAAGATCATTAGAATGGTCTTTGTACTTGTAAGGAATAAAGGTAAAAAGCAATATTCCTTCAGCTGCCATTTTGTCAGATGCCACCATATCTTACTCCAAGGAGAGAGCCACCACCTTTTACCTAAGGCTTAATAAATCTCCTGGAATATGTTAATTACCCTGAGGAAATCATCTTTCTGGCCAATTGTTGCCACACAATGAAAGCTCCCCTAAATATGACAATTATAAATATGGCATAAGGGGAAATGGAGGATCATAACGCATATTTCTGCATAATTATGCAACCTTCCTAACTACCTAAAGCTTAATAGCAGCCAGTGGAATGATCGCAAAATGGTGAAGTCCCACCATTGGAAAGCTAAAATCATAACCAAAAATATGAGCACATTATCTTCCACCTATGATGCTCCCAGGCAAAGTTATGACCCATAGTAGTTCTTGAATAGCTCAGATCACAGCCCAGGGGATTGAAACTGCAGGTCAGCCCATGGGCTGGAAGTGGGCCAGAGAGGGACCGGCATCTTACAGTATAAGAATTCCTGACCTCTGCTGGATTTAGTGTTACTTTGAGGAGGATCCCCCATTACATCGTGTAGCACAGTATACCCGAGAGAACCAGTTGGCTCCACATTGCCTCCTTGTAGCCACCCCAAGCATCAGGGAACTGGTAACTGATCACATTTGTCTGTAATTCTGTGTGTATCCCATTAATCTTTTAATTGCCTAACTGACTTTAATATCTGTAATATTTTTATAATACCTGTAAATATTAATATCTAGTGTGCCCCTATGACAACTATAAATATAAATTTAATCTTGATTTACTCTTTATCTGGATCATGAAGTCGCATGTCCATGTGCTCATTTAACGTTAACGCTACCTGGGTTAGTTTCTGACCCAATATGAGCCTATTCATGGATCGGACTTATATCAAATGAGAAACTGGTGGCAGCAATTAGTACTTACATTATTCAGGGCCTTTGTCAGTGATGGGGTGGTGGTTATTATATGTGCTTTTAGCCTGGCATTGGAAGGCATATATCACACTCACTAACAGGTGCCTTAATAAACCAGCACTGACAGGGCAGCTGCGGTCCTTCTTTTATCCTCTGGCACTATTCTTTCTTGCCTGAGTTTAATAAGAGACACTATAAAGCTACCAGGTTTGGTGGCAAGTTCATCACAGTACTGTTCATATATTTGCACCTTGTAATAAGATCACCCCAAGCCTTTGTTTTCCCAGACTAAATACGGTAACCGCAAGTCAATAAATATGTCTAGAGACTTATCAGTTTCCTGTGTGTTTTGATGAACTTGCTCATTTGCTGCATCTCATGTTTTTTTTCTGCCACTTGTGTTTAATACAGTTTTGTTCATCTTTAAACTTGGTCTCAGTGTGTCTTTGCTCCTATTGAAATAGATTCTTGAGTAAACCCTTACAAATTAATACAAACAGTATGTAGACATGCACAGGACTTAAATTTTAATGGTGCAGCAGTACTGCAATAGCAACAATATCTCTCTCCAAGATTATCTATCCCTGAACAGCTTCCAGAGGGTAGTGTGGCAAACAATATGCCCCCAGGTCTTATATAAGACCAGATGATGCAATGCAGCCAAGCAATCACAGTAATGTCAGTAGCCAACATGGCTACAAAATAACTGTGTATGGAAGACAATTCTTGCATGTTGATTCACTATCTAATAGCTGCAGGTGGGACTCAAGCATTGCGCTTGAGGACCAGCGGTACTCAATTGATTAACAAGCATATCTGAGCAACCTTATTCTTTATTGATAATCAAGCACTGTATTTGCAATCCATGATTCTCTTTTAAGGCTAAATACCTGTTAGTTATATTTATATAAATAAGTTATCATAATAATGATAATATAATAATATAATAATTTTAGTAATCGGATCTTGTGTTAGTGAAATTCTAGATACAAAAGCTATCGAGCTGATCTCCATATCTCAGTCTACTTCTAAATGTTCCATTCATTATATTCATGTACATTGGGCAGTTGCCTTCAAGTGACATGTTGCAGAGCTGCTTCTTTAGCCAATCATTTATCATGTAGTAGACTTCTCCATGCATGTAAATGCAATTATCAAGGACACAATGCTACCAGGCAAGATGTTGTATTTCTTATACAAGCAAGTAGCCTCTCTTCATTGGTACGTGATATATGAACAGATTCAATGTCCAGAGTTCAATAAGACAGCCTTGACTACCTGGCACTGTCTTAAAGCACATTTCTTCCCCATTAGAGGAGATAATAGAATCATAGATTGCATCGGTTTTCAATAGCTGCTAAAAGGTATAGTAAGGTAGTATAGGGTCACTCCTGCATTGCTCAGGATTTGATTGCATTAAAGAGCTTGTAATTAGATGGATACAGTTGTAGGAGACCTCAAAGGGTTATACATCTCTTTTTGAGGCAGGGAACTGCAGATCCTGATCTGGTTTTGAGCAATAAAAGTGCTCAAAACCGGATCAGGAACCGCAGCCCATAGGAGCCCATTATAGTAACCGGATTGCACCACATGCAATCCAGTTACCGATTGCGGATTTGCAGCCTGCGTTAAAAATCATGCAAGCTGCAGTTTTCGCAGCGGTATCTCTGCTGCAGCAGGTTTGCTATAATGGGCTCCTATGGGAGGCCATGCGGCTGCCACAGGGTATAAGTGAATGCCTGCGGCAGCCGGCAGCTTTGTTTATCCCTGCTGCCGCAGGAATGAACAAAGGGTTAATCTTAATAATAGATGTGGGCAACATGTCTCTAGGGGGTGCACGCCCTCCCTAGAGACATGCTGTCCACTCAGATGGGCATGTGAGGGGTTAATGTGGCCATTTATTGTATTGCCGGCTATTGTCGGCATTTTCATTTTTATGAATGAACCTGACGGCTCAGCGCTGTGTAGTAGATACAGTACGTAATGTACGTACTGTATAAGTCGCTAGCCTTGGTCCTGAAAGCATTAACATTAGGTCTATGGAGGTGCGCTGCCCATAGACCTAATGTTAATGCTTTCAGGACCAAGGCTAGCATCTCATACAGTACGTACATTACGTACTGTATCTACTACACAGCGCTGAGCCGCCGGGTTCATTCATAAAAATGAAAATGCTGACAATAGCCGGCAATACTATAAATGCCCAGATTAACCCCTCACATGCCCACCTGAGTGGACAGCAGGTCTCTAGGGAGGGCGGGCACCCCCTAGAGACATGTTGCCCACATCTATTATTAAGATTAACCGTTTGTTCATCCCTGCGGCAGCAGGGATGAACAAAGCGTATGGTAACTGGATTGCTCCGGATTACACAACCAGAGCAATCCTGTTACCGTATTCCGGTTTGCAGGTCACCATTTGTCAAAAAAATGTGTCTGAAGGCAATTGTGGTTACTGCATCCGGATCTGGATGTGGTAACCGCACTTACCTGTCCAAATGTGACCCTAGCCATATTGTATACAAACAATTAAGCATATATAAATGCATATCTAAATTAAGCACAAATACATTAACTATGTATGTACATATTGCTCAGACATAAACAAATTCAGCTATGAATAGCTTTTTGTACCTGTATTCCATGTACTATGAGTGCTATAAGCAATCATTCCAGCTGGCTGTACAGAATTTGTGCAGATTATATTTTTGCTCTGGTACCATATATGTAAGGGTACTGCAGTGAAATAAGTTTATTTTTTCTTCAGTTTTTTTGTGTGTGGACAAAATTGGCTGTTGGTAATAAACCATTAAAGGTTTAGCGCAAAATAAGTAATCATATATTAATTTTCTAACACGTATTTCAGATGCAATGCCACTCAATAAGTCATTGAAAATGCTGTCCAGTTGGCCACAAGCTGAAAAACATTGATTTGTTTCCATTCACCACATTTCTTAGTTGAAAGACAACATATTAATTTCGGAGTTTCATGATAGAGGGGAAATACAAGCATGTGTATAACACAACCAAATGCTACTCCATGTTTCATTGGTTAGTCCTTGGATCAGAGTCATATTATTTGAATCTGCAGACCTGAGATTTTTTTCCTGCCGGTACGGCACACATACAATTCAAATCCATGATGAAATTCAAGTGCAGTCCGATGTATGCCAAGATAAACAATGGAGTAGATGGAGAAATTAAGCTCTCCTTCTCCTCTCCTGTGCTCCAATTCTCTCATGTGTGATTAACCAGAGCCACCATGGTTTTTGTAACTAAGAAGTCATGTCAGACTAACTTAATATCCTTCTATGACAAAATCTGACTGAGTGGATCAGAGAAACACAGTAGTCATAATATATCTTGACTTCAGCAAAGCATTTGACATCTCATACTATCCTTATTGAAAAGATGACCAATTATGGAATGGACAAGGTATCTGTTAGGTGGATTAATAACTGGCTTAGTGATAGTACCCAAAGAATAGTCATAAATGGCTGCACATCCAGTTGCAAGAAAGTCTCATGTGTGGTACCACCAAACTGGACCAGTTGGCACAAACTAATAAAATGGTTCTTAACACGGAAAAATGCAAGTTCTATATGCTGGCAAGAAAAATGAAGAAAAGAATATACAGAATAGGAGGAATAAGGCTAAGGCTAAGCAACAGCACTTGTGAAAAATACTTTGGTACTCTAAAACATTATCGGCTGAACACAAGTCAACAGTGTGATTCAGCAGCAAAAAAGGCAAACACAATTCTGGGATGTATTAACAGAAGCATACAGTCTAGATCACATTAAGTAATTATCACCTTCTAATCCTCTCTGGACGGAAATCATTTGGAATACTGCGTCCAGTTCTGGACACCACATTTTAAAAAAGGCATAAACAAAATAGAGCGAGTTCAGAGAAGAGCGATCAGAATGGTGACCGGTCTGCAAACGATGTCCTATGAGGAACAGTTACAGGATTTGGGAATGTTTAGCTTGCAAAAAAGTAGACCAAGAAGACACTTAATTGCTGTCTACAAATATCTGAAGAGCTGTCACACTGTAGAGGGATCAGCTCTGTTGTCATTTGCACAAGGAAAAACTAGAAGCAATGTGATCAAACTGAATGAGAGGGGAAAACAATTAGATATTAGAAAAAAACTTTTTGACAGTGAGGATAATGAAAAAATGAAACAGGATGCCATGAGAGGTGTGGCTTTACCCTTCAATAGAAGTCTTTAAATAGAGGCTGGACAGACATTTGTCTGGGATAATTTATTGAATCCTGCTTTCAGCAGGAGGTTGGACCAGATGACCTAGGGGGTTCCTTCCACTACCATTCTAGGATTCTATGAATCAGAGCACAGTGAATGAAACTTGGCTCATGCTCGTAGAAGAGTTTGAGCCAAGTGTCATTAGCATATCACTTCCAATTCTCTTGCATGAGAGAATCATCGGATGCTATATGCCAGTGTCATCTTGGCCTAAAACATATCCCCTGAGAATAATTAAGCCATATACAGAATAATAAAATAAATATAACAAATTGGAGACACCACAACTAAAAACAAGCAAAATAATCTCCACCTTTAGAGTTATGACATACAGTTAATGGAGACAGAAAAAAGCAAAATGTGATGGTACAGAATGTTACAAAAGTCTAGGAGAAATATAGCGATACTACATTTGCAATGATCAAGCAAAAGCCTGAAATGATATTTTTGCCTAAACTAAATGGCTAAGATTTCCAATTGCAAATCCACATCGGAATCCATGTAGAAGAGTGAACTGCACTCTTTTACAAAACCATTAGAAGGCAGTCAGAGTACAACTAACAGGAGCACGAAGGCTATTTCTCAGGTGAGTGTGAGAAGCTGTAAGAGCAGAAGCGCACAATCCTGGATATTAGCATAACCACAAGAGTGGCTTTATTGAATAAGCCAACTGATTTCTCCAGCACAAACGCATGTGAGCATATGTCACAGTGATAAACAATGCATGCCTTGCAAGAAGTCGCTATTGCATTTATACAAATTAGAAAAGCATTAGTGCGTTGGGTTCTATACACTCTGCTCCCCTTTTCGTCCTGGATTTAAATGACAAATGGGTCTTCAGTAGTGATAAAAATGCTGTAAATGCAATAAACATACCTAGCATAAAATCACATAGTAATGGGATGGTTTAATAGCATTCTTCCAAAAGATATAAAGTGTAATTCTGCTTATAAGTAATGCATGTAGAACAAAATGTATACATATATGTGGAGTAGTAATCAATTGTATAGAAGAAAATCTTTCATTAATACTACTATGTGACTATGTAAAGCAACAAATAACATGAAAATATAAAAACAAAATTCTGGATTATAGAGCTCATTGCTGTTAAACAAATTATTCTTTTTTTTTTTGCCTTTTTGGATGATTTGTGGAGTTAAAGATTTTTTTTTAGATTATATTTCTCCTGCTGATTCCCATATCCATGTCTTTAGAAACATTACAATTAAAATAATTTTGTCCTATAATTAACGTGATGTAATACAAGTGCATCTAAATAAATTAGAATATCATCAAAAAGTTACCGTATATACTCGTGTATAAGCCGACCCGTGTATAAGCCGACCCCCCTACTTTTGCCCCCAAAACCTGGGAAAATTTATTGACTCGTGTATAAGCCGAGGGTGGACCCCAGCACAGGTATACAGCCCCAGCAGTGTGGTATACAGCAGCCTCCCCAGTGGTATATACAGGCCCCAGCAGTGTTACAACAGCAGCCCCAGTGGTATATACAGCAGCAGCCCCAGTGGTAGTATACACGCAGCCCCAGTAGTATATACAGCCCCAGTGGTAGTATACACGCAGCCCCAGTAGTATATACAGCCCCAGTGGTAGTATACACGCAGCCCCAGTAGTATATACAGCCCCAGTGGTAGTATACAGCCCCAGTGGTAGTATACAGTCCCAGTGGTAGTATACAGCAGCCCCAGTGGTATATTCAGCCCCAGTGGTAGTATACAGCAGCCCCAGTGGTATATACAGCCCCAGTGGTAGTATACACGCAGCCCCAGTAGTATATACAGCCCCAGTGGTAGTATACAGCCCCAGTGGTAGTATAAAGCAGCCCCAGTGGTATATTCAGCCCCAGTGGTAGTATACAGCAGCCCCAGTGGTATATACAGCCCCAGTGGTAGTATACAGCCCCAGTGGTAGTATACAGCAGCCCCAGTAGTAGTATACAGCCCCAGTGGTAGTATACAGCCCCAGTGGTAGTATACAGCAGCCCCAGTGGTATATTCTGCCCCAGTGGTAGTATACAGCCCCAGTGGTAGTATATAGCCCCAGTGGTAGTATACATACAGCCCCAGTGGTAGTATACAGCCCCAGTGGTAGTATACAGCCCCAGTGGTAGTATACAGCAGCCCCAGTGGTATATTCTGCCCTAGTGGTAGTATACAGCCCCAGTGGTAGCATATAGCCCCAGTGGTAGTATACATACAGCCCCAGTGGTAGTATACAGCCCCAGTGGTAGTATACAGCCCCAGTGGTAGTATACAGCCCCAGTGGTAGTATACAGCAGCCCCAGTGGTATATTCTGCCCCAGTGGTAGTATACAGCCCCAGTGGTAGTATATAGCCCCAGTGGTAGTATACATACAGCCCCAGTGGTAGTATACAGCCCCAGTGGTAGTATACAGCCCCAGTGGTAGTATATAGCCCCAGTGGTAGTATACAGGGCCCCAGCAGGGCCCCCCTCATAATTTGGCGCCCCCACCTCACTTTCTGGGCCCCCCCGCATGCAGCGCTGCGCATATACATTACCTGTCTAGCAGCTGTCACCCTCCGATGGCGGATCGCGGCTCCCGGCTCCGGGCTCCATCTTCCTCGCTGTCTTCCTGCTGTGTGACCGGGGCGCAGCGCGATGACGTCATCGCGACGCCGGCCGGTCACCTGACAATCAGGAAGACAGCGAGGAAGATGGAGCCCGGAGCCGGGAGCCGCGATCCGCCATCGGAGGGTGACAGCTGCTAGACAGGTAATGTATATGCGCAGCGCTGCATGCGGGGGGGCCCAGAAAGTGAGGTGGGGGCACAAAACTTTTTAGGGGGCCGTATTGACTCGCGTATAAGCCGAGGGGGGGACTTTTCAGCCCAATTTTTGGGCTGAAAAACTCGGCTTATACGCGAGTATATACGTTATTTTATTTCAGTAATTCAATACATAAAGTGAAATGTATATATTATATAGAGGCATTACTCACAGAGTGATCTTTTTCAAGTGTTTATTTCTGCTAATGTTGAAGATTATGGCTTATAGCCAATGAAAATCCAAAAGTCATTATCTCAGAAAGTTAGAATATTATATAAGACCAACTGTAATAATGTTTTTTAAATCATAAATGTTGGCCTAATGAAAAGTACAGTGGGGGAAAAAAGTATTTAGTCAGCCACAAATTGCGCAAGTTCTCTCAATTAAAAAGATGAGAGAGGCCTGAAATTGACATCATAGGTGACCTCAACTATAAGAGTCAAAATGAGAAAACAAATCCTGAAAATCACATTGTCTGATTTGGAATTCATTTTTTTTTTTTCAAATTTTGGTGGAAAATAAGTATTTGGTCATCTAAAATAAGCAAGATTTCTGGCTCTCACAGACCAATAACTTCTTCTTTAAGAGGCTCCTCTGTCCTCCACACATTACCTGTGGTATTGGCACCTGTTTGAACTTGTTATCAGTATAAAAGACACCTGTTCACAACCTCAAACAGTCGCACTCCAAACTCCACTATGGTGAAGACCAAAGAGCTGTCCAAAGACACCAGAAACAAAACTGTACCCCTGCACTAGACTGAGAAGAATGAATCTGCAATAGGCAAGAAGCTTGCCTAGAAATCAATTGTGGTAGCAATAATTAGAAAATGGAAGACATACAGGACGACTGACAATCTCCCTCGATCTGGGGCTCCACGCAAGATCTCACCCCGTGGGGTCAAAATGATCTCAAGAATGGTAATCAAAAATCCCAGAACCACGTAGGGGGACCTAGTGAATGACCTGCAGAGAGCTGAGAACAACATAACAAAGGCAACCATCAGTAACACACTACGCCACCAGGGACTCAGATCCTAAACCATTACATGTCGAGGCCCGTCTCAAGTTTGCTGGAGAGCATTTGGATGATCTAGAAGAGTACTGGGAGAATGTCATATGGTCAGACGAAACCAAAGTAGAACTGTTTGACAGAAATACAACTCGTCATGTTTGGAAGAGAAAGAATGCTGAGTTGCATCCAAAGAACACCATACCAACTGTGAAGCATGGAGGTGGCATCATCATGATTTGGGACAGTTTTTTTGCCAAGGGACCAGATTGATTGATCCGTGTCCATGAAAGAATAAATGGGGCCATGTATCGTGAGATTTTGAGTGCAAACCTTCTTCGATCAGCAAGGGCATTGAAGATGAAATGTGGCTGGGTCTTTCAGTATGACAATTATCCAAAGCACAATGCCAGGGCAATGAAGGAGTGGCTTTGAAGGAAGCATTTCATGATCCTTGAGTGGCCTAGCCAGTCTCCAGATCTCAACCCTATAGAAAATTTTTGGAAAGAGTTAAAAGTCCCAGCGACAGCCCCAAAACATCACTGCTCTAGAGGAGATCTGCATGGAGGAATGGGCCAACATACCAGCAAGAGTGTGTGCCAACCTTTTGAAGACTTACAGAAAATGTTTGACCTCTGTAATTGCCAACAAAGGATATATAAAAAAGTATTGAGTGTTTTAGCCCAGATCCTGGATGCATCTGTGGGTCGTGGCTCTGGAAGCACTGACTTCAGTAGCTGTGCACTCCTTGTGAATCTCTGCCAAATTTTTGAATGGCCTTTTCTTAACAATCCTTACAAGGCTTTGCTTTTCCCGTTTGCTTGTGCACCTTTCTCCACCTTTTTCCTTCCACTCTACTTTCCATTGCATGCTTGGATACAGCACTCTGTGAACACCCAGCTTCTTTAGCAATGACCTTTTGTATTTTACCCTCCTTGTGAAGTGTGTCATGCCTACCTTCTGGACATCTGTCAAGTCAGCAGTTTTCCACATGATTGTATACGCTATTGAACCAGACTAAAGGCCACTTTACACACACAGATATCTGTGTCCAACTTCTGAACAGATCTCTGGTTGCAGTGAAATCATGGACATATTGTTCCATTTTGTGGCTGTGTACAAATGTAACAATGTGTCTATGATTTCACTGCAACCAGAGATCTGTTCAGAAGTTGGACACAGATATCTGTGTGTGTAAAGTGGCCGTAAGAAAACATTTTAAATGCTTAGTAAGCCTTTGCAGATGTCTTGTGTTAATTACTCTGAGATAATGACTTTTGGGTTTTCATTGACTGTAAGGCATAATCATCAATATTAACAGAAATAAACACTTGAAATAGATCACTCTGTTTGTAATGATTCTAAATAATATATACATTTCACTTTATGTATTGAATTGCTGAAATAAATGAACTTTTTCATGTCATTCTTATTTATTGAGATGCACTAGTAGTTCCAGTTACCATACAATTTTTATTTATTTTTGTTATATATTTTTTCAATAAACCATTTAGTTTAGGCTAAAGTTTGTACATTTACGGTATGTTACTGCAAATGTGACCATTTTTATCATGTGATAATAAGAATGATTTAAAAAGTGGGGATTATATATTTTTTTTCTCCTGCCATTCTTCATTCTCAAAAGTAAGATAAAGAGCAGGAAACAGTTGGAGGAAGTCATGTCCACATAGTAGAATGTGATGTATCAGAAGACCTTAAAGAGCAGCTTAGTTTCTATGGCAAGAGAAGGTCTTTATTAGTGATGAGCAAACTTTGCTCGAACATGTTCCCCAATTTTAAATTTGGCACAAACGTGGCTGGTTCGACTCGAAAAAAAAGGAACCCAAACGCTTTCCCCAAAAGTCGAGGAATGCGGCTTTGTTCGGGAAAAGTTTGAAAGCTAAAATGGGTTTAAAACTTTACCTGTTTATTTTTGGGCCAAATCGCTCGCCAGAACACTGAAGTTAGGAGTGTCCCCAGCCATCAGGTCTACTGGCTTTTGTCAAGGTGTAGAATTTTTTTGAGCTTTATATTATTTTTTTTAAGCTTCCAGGACTTTGCAGGTGTTTTTGACGCCTACAAGGTGTAAATTTGGGAAACAGTGCCAGATGTTGCAGCAGCTAGGAAGTCCAGAAACTTTACAGTGTCATTAAACATCTGATTAAAAGAGCTTAATATTTTGTTAGGGATTTTTTAAAATATTTATTTGATTTTATTATTATTATTATTATTATTATTATTATTATTATTATTATTATTATTATTTCTCCACCGCACTACTCACTTTGGGCCTTATGTGCAATGAGTTTCGGATCCAATCCTGGGCCTGCCAAGAGGTGGACCTGAGAAGCGTGTCACAGCAGTCAGGTGACACTTTACCAATGGCATCTGGGACCAGGAGTACCACATGTCAGACTCCACATGATCTTGCTGCATATCTGGCTATATTCTACTTCCAGCCAGTGTTGCAGCTACTGGATCCCATTTCCCAATACTACCAGGACCAGGACCATTATGAGAAGGACCTAGCAGGCACTGTTTACCAGTCATGTGGATCACCCTCACCATCTTTAGAGGCATTAAACTGAGACAATGGAATGTGGAGACCCCTATACCCTCCAAACAACTATCCGACAAGGCATCAACCACCCCGTCCTTCTGTGTCCTTTGTTGAGTAGATTCAAAATGCAGATGCCATCACCCAGGACTGTTTGCAAGGGCCTAAAGCTAATGAATTCCTTCACCAATGCACCAAAGGCAAGGTGGTGACATTCCAGTAGGATAAGAGGTATGGGTAAATAGTGTAACATGGCACTAAGCATCGGGGCTAAGTCAACTGCTCTACACCACTGCATGATAATCTTCCACAAAGACTATGTACCATCTTTGTCAGAGATGGGGTCACTTTTATAAAGTTGTGGGCAGCAAGGGGTGGTTTGCAGTTGGTATTTGTTGGGTTGCCACCACCTACCAATTTTAGGTGTGGCATAAGGAGACCAACCTGGAGAGAATTTGGCATCAGGTGCAGCCTAGGTGGCTCTCCTTGGTTGGCCAACTAGATGCACTCAAACTCAGAGGGCCTGTTGGTGTTCCCAAAGCTGGTCTTGTCTGACCTGGAGGGCATTGTCATCCCCTTGTTCCTCCATTGTCTTCTTTAGTGGTGGCCATGATGGAGTGTACTGGAGGGCAGGTGGTGATGGAGAATGCCCCTACAGGAGTAGCTCTTGTGACCCCCCCAAGACAGTCTGGCAGCAGAGTACCAGGAAAAACTGCAACAACAATCCAGAGCATGACAGAAAATGATATTGGTTGAGCATGTTGGTGTGTCAGAAGATAGTGACCCATCCCTTAATTGGCAATTTGGCTACAGAAGGACTTGTTGGGAGTTGTTGTTTTTTTTTGGTTCTTCCTTGACCAAAACCTGGGTTTTTATTAAAATTATAGTTTCCCTTTCAAAATTTTGCACCATTTGCGCTTCCTCTTACTGGGCATGCATGCATCCTTTGGAGTACAACTGAAAGACCTTAATGGACTTTCCCCTTCATGGCCTTTCCACAACCTTAACAGGCTGTGGGCTGCTGCTGATCCCTGTGGGACTTTCATTATATTTATATACTCTGTATATTATTATGTTTGTGTTTGAGAGTTTAGTTTGAGTTGAGAGTTTGAGAGTCTATGTTTTAGTAAAGTTTTTTGCATTTACTTCTTGTGTGCTGCACTGTTACTGCAAACAGATACTTTGATACTGCCCTACAGAGACTAGTGAACAAGCAACAGGCTTCTGGCCTGAAGGTGTGAGGTATGGAAATGCAAGACACTACACCCACTCGAGTAGAGCAGGGCTGACCAAGTGCAGTTCTCAAGGGCCACAAACAGTACATGTTTTCAGGATTTCATTAGCATTGCACAAGGTTCGCAAATCATCACCTCTGTAAGTAATGAAATTAGTACCTGTGCAATGCTATGGAATTCCTAACAACTTGCACTGTTTTCAAACTTTGAGTAATGTAGTTGCTCACTCCTGCCCTAGCCGTCTCTGTGGAAGTAGCCAGGATGCAAGAGGAATCCTCAAGCTCTTTCACTACAACTGCTGCTCTCCCTGGACCCTCTTAGACCCATTGTGTGTTGCTTGAGGTTTTTTCATGTAGAATTTTAGAATCTGCATCAAAATCTGCATGTCTATCCTGAGCCCAGCAGTATCTATGACAGGTCAGTGGTGTGTTGTGGTCACATTGCTTTTTTGTTTCTTTGCACACGTGGTTCAGATTTCTTTTTTCTTCCCCGAAATCTATACCAAATCTGCACTGAAAAAAACACACGTTGGCACAGCACTTCTGAACTCTCATAGACTTTGCTGGCTACTGAATAGACATGCAGATTCTTAAATCTGCTTTAAAAAAAGCCTCAAACAACATGTTGGGGCCACAGTGGGATTCCCTGTTGCATGCTGTGTAACCTGACACAGCCTCAGAGACGTCATGATGAGGATGTCTGAGGTTTATGAGTATGCTAATTGTGACAGTGGCGGTGAAGCTTGTTAAGTAATAGTGTAGGAAGCTAATGTATGTGCCAAAACAATGGAGCTCAACTGTAAAATGGTTTGAGCTGTGTTTGGCAGCTTTTGGGTCCTTTTTAAGGTGTTCCCTAGGCCCTAGATTTTTGCCTCACATTGATTTGAATGGGTTGTGGAAATTAAGCGACCGTTTGGTTGAACTGTTTTTGTACGTTTGCACGTTCGACAAACCGAGATGAATTCGAGCTTCCAAATGTTCGCTCTCTTTATTTTTACCTGTGCACTTTTCAGCTGCAATTTCTACCTACTGCTTTAGTAAGCACAACTTAAGGTCTATTGTCCATTTACTCACTAGCCATTAGGTATAGAAAATGTTTTGGTAGAGTAGACCCGGAGAATTCCAACTGGGAAAGTCCAAACCTTCTTGTCAAGGTTAAGGTCCCTTTACACGCCGCTATAACATGGTGGAAACAACCGGGTGCTTCATGTGCATGAGCACGTATGAACGGATACAAACGGTACCCGCACCGCCTTTACACGCCGCTATAAGGTGCTTTACAGAAGGTTGAATCTATCTCTGGATGCACCGCCAGGTGCCTCAAGTTACCTTCTGAAAAGCACCTTACCTCATTTACATGCCACTACAGAGGGTAATATGGGAGGACCTGGTGCAGCAGGGACAACACATAGGCGTGCCAGAATTGTGGATTACGAGAATTTCGTACGCTGATAGGACAAAGCAATAGCATCATGATTGGGCAGCCAGCGCAGGAGGCTGACTAATACATGACGCTCTATGCAGCGACTACCAATCACAATGCAGGAGCTTCCTCCAATGATCGCTGAAGGGGGGTGGTTTCCCGGAGGCTGTGTCACGCCGCGGGGAGTTATCTAGGTGACGAATAAACCTTACCCTACCGTATTTACACGCCGTTACCACCAGGTTGAAATCAACCTGTTTTAGAGCTCGGCTCTGAAACAGGTGCCGCAAGTGACGGGTGGAAACAACCGCATTTACACGCCGCTACCTCGGGTTGATTTGGCGGTGCAAGATACATTTCTCTCATCTACCCGGTTGTTTCCACCATGTTGTAGCGGCGTGTAAAGGTACCCTTAGGGGCCCTTTACACACCGCTACTGGCGGGTGGATACAACCAGCTACAGGCTACAAATGTAGCTTGTAGCGGCAAAATACCCCGTAGTAGCGGCGTGTAAAGACGGTAGGAGGCACCCGGCAACAGATACATCTGTTTCCGAGCACTGCCCGGAAACAGGTGGCTACACAGGCGATTGTAGCGAGCTGTATCGGCGTGTAAAGAAGCAACAGAAGGGATGTGTCGACACCAGGCAATGTACCTGGTATGTAGCTGGGGCGTGACACAGGCTCCGGGATACCGCCCCCCTTCAGCGATCATTGGTGGAAGCTCCTGCGTTACGATTGGTAGTCGCTGCATAGGGAGGCATATTTAAGGAGCTGACCAGTCACAGTACACAATTGCTTGAGCGTCATGTATTAAACAGCCTCCTGTGATGCCTGGCCAATCATGATGTTTATTGCTTTGTCCTATCAGCGTACGGACGTCTCGTAATCCACAATTGTGGCACGCCTATGTGCTGTCCCTGCTGCACCAGGTCCGCCCATATTAGCTGGTTGTAGCGGTGTGTAAATGAGGTAAGATGAGCTACAGAAGGTGACTTGAGGCACCCGGCGGTGTATCCAGAGATAGATGTCACGTAGCGTAGCTTGTGGCGGCGTGTAAATATGGTGCGTTTACCGTTTGTAACCGTTTGTGCGTGCTCGTGCACGTGAAGTAGCTGGTTGTATCCACCCGCCAGTAGCGGCGTGTAAAGGGCCCCTTAGGGGTAAAAGAAAAATCACAATATCTAATTCTCCACTTCTAGGTTCAACCTTTAAGATTAATCAAATAGTGCCTCAATGAGTTTACATCTCCTTTTGACCTTAATGCACACTTTACTGTACTGATAGAGATTCATAAGTTTCCTACAGTACGATTACCTGATAATACATGACATCATGTGATGTCTAAAATGGAAAAGGCAGTGGGAGAGAAGCATGTTTATCTTTAAGGAACGCATGGCTATGGGGCACATAGAAAAACACAGTAACTATATGTATTGTCAGTCTGATGGAGATGCTTGAGTATCAGAAAAGTATAGCGATCAAAAAAAATTGCAAACGGTTCCTCTTGAGCTGACAGGTGCATATCCCCTGGAACATCACCTCACTCAGGTATAACAAAAGCAAATCTACACTGAGAAGTTTTGCTCATTCCTGAACTACAGTATGGCTGTTGTTTAAACCAAGGCTTGAACTTTGTCCTGGCTAACAAATGTCCATCCTGAACAATTGTGAAATAGTTGTAATTTAGTAGAAAAACTGAATGCAGGTGTATATTTTAGTAAAAGCCTTCCCTTTCCTAACGATAATTGTACTACAGTATTTATCAATACCATCATGAATATGTAGAAACGTATAGCAGTATCATAAGCCGCTTTTGTATGATCATCCTCCGACAGTTGCCAGCTCTTTACTTCTAAGAGCCCTTGAATCACTGAAGGGCTGTGCTTGCCACCTGGCTGTCATTTTAATTCTTTGGATTGTACAAATGAGGATTGTGCCAAACACATTTATCAGGCAGTAACAAAATGAACATAAAGGTCAGTAATTTTTCAAAGCTTACTGTAAAAGCATGCTTTTTTTTCTTAGCAAAACAGTTAAAGCTCTTATTTGACAGTTAGATATATATATACACACTAAAAACCAGAAGTTTACATACACTATATAAAAAGACACATATGCATGTTTTTCTCACTATCTGACATGAAATCAGAATAAACCTTTCCTGTTTTAGGTTAATTAGGATTAGGGATGAGTGAGTACTGAAATATTCGGACTCGCTAGACTCGTAACGAGTAGGTCCCGATACTCGGGTACTCGTTACGAGTCTAGCGAGTCCAATGTAAGTCAATGGGGAAGCGAGTATTGCAAGTAGTTCCTCTGCTGCTGGACCCTATAAAGAGGTCGGGCAGCAGAGGAAAAACCTGCAATTCCCATTTCATTGCTTAAAAGCCAGCGGTAAAAAGCCGCTGGCTTTTAAACAATGCTGACAGCCGTTGACAGCTTCCCCGCTGCCTGACAGCGGGATCCTCCGCTCCCCCACCGCCTCCCCACCCTATCCTAACTTAGGATTGGGTGGGGAGGCTGCTGGGGGAGCGGAGGATCCGGCTGTCAGGCAGCGGGGAGCGCAGAACTGATGGCGGCCAGCAGGGAGCTGGCCACGGTCATGCATTAAGTGAAAACCGGATTCTCCCGGATTGCCCCAGTCAGGTGTAATCCAGGATCATAAACCCCCATGTTATGGGGCACCGGATTGCACCGGACGAGTACAATCCGGGAGAATTCGGTTTTCAAAACCGGATGGAAAACCGGATTCTCCCGGATTTTAACGGTCTGGTGCAATCCGGCGCCCCATAATATGGGGCTCTATGGTCCCGGATTGCTCCAGACCGGGGCAATCCGGTTTTCAATCCGGTTCTCAAACCGGTTTTCTACTTTTGACATTCCCGCCTGGATTTGCTAATGAACAGCTGACTCAGGTCAGCTGTTCATTTGAAGTAGCAGTGCTGGCAGGGTTCATGTGAGTTCATGCTTGCCTGCATGAACTCACATGAACTTTCCTATGGGTTCACAGCTCTGCTACATCTCTGGTGGAGGTTCTCTACCAGAGATGTAGCAGAGCTAAAGAAAAACCCTGGATTGGACTACGTCGGATGGAGGAGGATTTTTTTAAAATGAAGATGGAGTCCCTAAGTGTGTTTTTTTTTTTTTTTTCAAATAAAAATATTTTTTCTCTGTGTTGTGTTTTTATTTAAACAATTTAATAGAAATTCATGGCGGTCATGTCTAATATTGGCCTGACCCCATGAATTTCGGGCTTAGGGCCAGCTGATAACAAAAAGCTGGCCCTAACCTTTTTATTACCTAGTGAGACACCGCACCAGGGCCCTGGAAGAGTTGGGTTCAGCGCCAGAACATGGCGCTCAAATGAACACGCCATTTTGTGGGGCCGCTGCAGACTGCCTTTCGCAGCGGGGCGGTACCCAGAAGGCTTGGGCCTCCCTGCGCTGCAGATTCCATCCCCCAGCTGCCTAGCTGGACCTGGCTGGACATAGAAATCGTGCGGAGCCCCACACATTTTTTTTTATTAGTTCATACCAGACACTAGATCAGCTCAAACAGTTCTTTACTTGCTCCAGGTGAAATCGGTACACAGTACAGTCTGGGTTAACCGGGGGCCGTAGCCGCGGATTTTGGAGGATTTTCAGAGTCTGTCAGAGGTGTCCTTAAATGGCTCTCCTGGTCCTTTTTCCTTTCTTTGCCCTGATGGCCTTATGTACTCCCTCTTGTGAGTCTAGTCTCTAGTCCTCGGGGTCTGTTGCCTAAAGTCTCTGTACTTCTCAGTGTTGTGAACCTAGCTGCGGGACTGATGTTGGACTACTTGATGGGTGCTGTGGCTCCCTTATGTCAGGCCCACAGCCTGCCGGTCTGCGGTTGGGAATAGACCTTTAACTAACCGCCTCGGTTCCCGTGTACCGGTGGTGACCTGGGGCCGACCAGTCCTGGAGTGGCCCCATTCTCGGTCTGGGCACCCCTCTTCTAAGAGGTGCCCTCCTGTCACAGTCGCAGGGTCCCCTGCATCCGTCTTCTCTGCTGTCTTACACCATCTGACTAACTAGTCTTCTAACTGTCACTCCTCGTCATCCGCTCATCTAGGCTCCACCCCCTGAGACCTACTGAATATATGGTCCCCTGTATTAAGGTAGCTTACTGTATGGGTGTTGGGGTGAAGACTCTGTAGGGTCCTCCATATCCACGGCTATGGAGGCACTATACCTTCTGTTTGGGGTGCAGTACCTCCCTGTGGTGCCTTGCCATAGGGGCGCCACATATAGAGGACTATATAAGGGCTCATACTGTAAGTAGGGAGCTATGTGAGGCTCATACTGTATGTAGGAGAGCTGTATCTATATATTAAAGCTGAATGTGTGTGTGTATGTATGTGTGTATGTATGTCCGGGATTGACATCTACACCGTCGCAACTACAGCCACAAAATTTTGCACAGTCACACATCTGGACCCCGAGAGCGTCATAGGCTATGTTGTGAGGCGAAATTTTAACCCTGAGCGTTCCAGTTCACCAAACAATTTTGGCCCTATCTACATAATGGGGAAAAAGTGAAAGGAAATGTGTTGGAGGAAAATTGACAGCTACCAGATGTGAACAAGGGGGGCTTAAAGAATGAGAGCGAGGCCGCCAAACAGTTTATACCATTTAGTTGCTAAGGTGGGGCCCCGACATAGGATACTCACCACACACGGGGATATAAACACACACACAAAATGTGCCTCACACTACCCCGTGCTTGAACATATATACCACCCTCAGCACACATTTCACCACACATACATCAACCTCGGCACATAATCGCCCTAAAACACACACAAGTCTGGTATTATCCTTCAACAATAAAAATCTGATTAATAAGCAGCAAAAACACAAGAGAAACAAATGTACCATATAGGAAATACGGCAGCTGTCAGTCCCATGAGCTGTCTATTATGTGTATGTGTGAGCTAATATATACTGTCGGGGGAGGGTTTCCTGTTGCCTGGGGAATTATCAGGCTGCCAATAGCAACCAATCACAGCTCAGCTTCTATTTTGCTACTGTTAATCTGAGCTCTGATTGGTTAATATAGACAACAAAGGACATTCTCAGTAAAGCTTCTGTGAGGTAATAGGATGTCTGTGAGGTAATAGGATGTCAGTTAGGGTGTGTTGGTGGAAAGGCTGATGTCAGTCACATTACCTCTATGTGAAAGGATATAGAAACTGCCAGTTACAGACTATTTTTACCACAATAATGCCTCATAAGAAAAGGAGTTTCTTGGCACGAATGTCAGCTGATGCAAAAAGAAAAGCTGTATTATGGGTGAGTGAAAAATGTGAAGACTGAGAAACAAGGCTGACACACATGAGAACAGCAGCTGATTCCTCAAGGGCCAATGAACTTTCTGAGGAGAGGGAAGCGAGGCTTGCAGACATGAAAACAAGAGTTGCTTCTTCAAGGGCCAATGAACTTTCTGAGGAGAGGGAAGCGAGGCTTGCAGACATGAAAACAAGAGCTGCTTCCTCAAGGGCCAATGAACTTTCTGAGGAGAGGGAAGCAAGGATCCACCAAAGCTGTGTAATGGAACAAGACTCTTGATTAAGAACCTGTTTCCACATGTAATTCAGGCAACCATTTTGACAGGATGTGCCACAGGAGAAGATGTTTTCTTTCCAACAATTCCTCTTATTCCATCTGATTTGCCTTTTTTTTAAACGCCTCCAGTTTCCTGTTCGACTGGCATTTGCTATGTCCATCAACTAGGCTCAGGGACAGTCTTTGAAAGTAGTTGGAATTGATTTACAATCTCCATGCTTTCCTCATGGTCAACTTTATGTGGCCTGTTCAAGAGTTGGAACAGCCAAAATCTGTTAGTCTTTGCACCTGAAGGAAGAACTAAAAATGTCGTCTATCAAAAGGCTCTCGAATAAGGAGTAGAAGATTACTTCACATTACTTGGCCAATTTAGTTAAATCTGTGTGGAATATCTGTGGTGTTGAAATATATGTTGTGAAATGCTTCTATTAGCTTAGTTTTTGCCTTTTAATAATTACATTTCTATCGATTTGTTTTGTGGTTTTTGTGTGCTGAATACATTTTTGTTAACACATTCTATTTTGTTAACAGCAGTTATTAACCTGGGCGAAGCCGGGTAGTACAGCTAGTACAGTATATAGGGGGTATGCAGGAGCTCAAACTATATTGGAAGGCTATGTGGAGGTTCACACTGTATGTAAGAGGCCCTGTGGAGGCTCAAACAGTAGAAAGTGGCTTATGTTGGCATTCACACTGTATATATTAGGCTATTTGGTGGCTCATACTGTATACAGGAGGCTATGTGAGGGCTCATATTGTATATAGGGAGAGTACCTTATACGTAAGGTTTAAAGAGCACTACAAGTCGATTAGCCTTGGAAAAGGCTGTCCGCGCCTCATAAAACATATAAAAGAACATCATAGAGGTGCTGCCAATGTCCTGTCCTTTGCGGGTTTGGAACATGTGTCCCCTTCCTCTAGAGGTGGCAACACACATAAGACCATCCTATAAAAAGAAGCGTGGTGGATTATTGATCTGAACACACAAGGAGCCGCAGGTTTAAACAACAAAGTAGACCTAGTGGTATTTCTTTGAATCTATGTAAAATTGTGTAATAGAAAAGGTAGTTTTGAATCTATGTAAAATTGCGCAACAGGTTTAAAAGGTTGAATAAGTAGTGCAATTTCCTCATGGATATAATTTACCAGATTTATTTTAATGGCAATGAATATATACAGCATATGTTTATCCAGTACTGTATTATGTATACACCTCTTTCGTACCACCTGTCGGGTATTTACGGGCAACCTAATTTAAGAAAAAAATCCCACCCTATAATCCTCTCTCTTTTGCTGTACTTTTTTCCTCTGCATTTTTCCGGACTTTTTTCCTCTGCATTTTCCCTCCTTTTTCTCCAAATTAGCATCTCTCTTTTCTCCCTTTTCTCGCTCATGCACTATACCTTTCCATTTAAGAGGTTTGCTTATATATGCCACCTATTTATTAATAGCGGAGCAGCACGAGCAGCTAGCAATACAACGTAACCAATTTATTAGCTACATCTATAGTAACATGGCATGCATAGCTCCAATTGGAGTTGAAAACCACCACTGGTCAGTGCCGCTTTTCATTTCTTCATTAATAAGTATTGCATTTACGGATCACCTTAGTGTGCAACACTGATCTGCAGGTGCTATACAAGTGATTACTGAACTGAACCTAAAAATTGGCCCCACAGACTGAAAAAGTGGTGCAATGTTTTGGTGCCCAGCAACACTCTTTTTTCATTGTGTGATTAATATGTTAATATTAATATGTGGCGCCTCTGAGGGTTCAGTCACCACAAAGGTACTGCACCTCAGCAAAAGGTGTTGTACCCCACTCTCGAGTAAGGAGTGTATACTACCCGGCACCCAAACACCCACCACTAACACCACACCACCCAGGTCTTGAGGTTCGGGAGGACCTTGTTTAGGGAGGGCCACATCCCAGGCTGTAAGGAGAAGCAGATAGAGGGTGTGGGTGGAGGAAGTAGAAAAGGGGAGAACTAGGAAGTAGAAGAGGGGAACAACAGGAAGGAGTATGCGACGGACGTAAAATTGTGGCGCCCTTATGGGGAGGCGCAGGGACTGGCTGGCAAATTTCGGCCTGGGAGGCAAGCACACAGCAGTGGCCCATGAGCAGTGAGCTCAGACCAACATAACAGATAGCTGAGCAGCCCCAAAACAGCTGCTTGATCACTGGCTGGGGGTTATCTGCTCTCCAGCCTCCTGAGCCAGCCAGCCCCAGGGAATGGCAGTGATGTCACTGTGTTCCGATGTTATACAGACTCTGAACATTCCGAGCCATTATGACATCATAATGGGGAGTGACATCACTGCAGCCGCGCTGCTATCTGATGAATGGTGCAGATAATGTAGAAAAGTAAAGCCCCATCTATTTTAATCTATTATATAAAAGCCGAAGGCCACTTCCGGAATAGCCGAAGGCTACTTCCGTGACGGCCTCCGGACCCATGGTGCTGGCGTCACCACTGCGCGGTCCCCAGGGCTACAGGGAGCGGCGGAGGAACGTTCCGCTCTCGGAAGTTCCGTCCGCCCTCCAGCCTCTCCCCTCCACCCACTACCGTACCTAGCGTGGAGCAGGGGGGCCGAGCGCCCTCTGCCCCAAGGCATGAGGGGCCCATTGCCCGCACCCCCTGGGGGGCCCCGTGCTGCCAGCCGCCCGCCGCGCGCCCGGAGAGGAGGGACTGAGGACGGGACTTCCTGTCCTGCACCTCTGCCCGTCCCTCCTCTCCTCCGCACGCCGGCCGCGGTGAGTCTACACCCCCCCACCCAACTACGCCTGTACCCTCCAGCCTCTCCAGCCTCCACTGCCCTCCAGCCTCTCCAGTCTTCCCTGCTCCCCAGCCTCCCCTGCCCTCCAGCCTCCCCTGCCCTCCATCCTCTCCAGCCTCCCCTGCCCTCCAGCCTCCCCTGCCCTCCAGCCTCTCCAGCCTTCCCTGCCCTCCAGCTTCTCCAGCCTCCCCTGCCCTCCACCCTCTCCAGCCTCCCCTGCCCTCCAGCCTCTCCAGCCTCCCCTGCTCTCCAGCCTCCCCTGCTCTCCAGCCTCCCTGCCCTCCAGCCTCCCCTCCAGCTTCTCCAGCCTCCCCTGCCTCCCCAGCCTCCCCAGCCCCTCCAGCCTCCCCTGCCCTCCAGCCTCTCCAGCCTCCCCTGCCCTCCAGCCTCCCCTGCCCTCCAGCCTCTCCAGCCTCCCCTGCCCTCCAACCTCTCCAGCCTCCCCTGCCCTCCAGTCTCTCCAGCCTCCCCTGCCCCCCCAGCCTCTCCAGCCTCCCCTGCCCTCCAGCCCCTCCTGCCTCCCCTGCCCTCCAGCCTTCCCTGCCCTCCAGCCTCCCTTGCCCTCCAGCCTCCCCTGCCCTCCAGCCTCCTCTACCCTCCAGCCTCCCCTGCCCTCCAGCCTCTCCAGCCTCCCCTGCCCTCCAGCCTCCCCTCCAGCTTCTCCAGCCTCCCCTGCCTCCCCAGCCTCTCCAGCCTCCCCAGCCCCTCCAGCCTCCCCTGCCCTCCAGCCTCCCCTGCCCTCCAGCCTCCCCTGCCCTCCAGCCTCTCCAGCCTCCCCTGCCCTCCAACCTCTCCAGCCTCCCCTGCCCTCCAGCCTCTCCAGCCTCCCCTGCCCCCCCAGCCTCTCCAGGCTCCCCTGCCTCCCCTGCCCTCCAGCCCCTCCTGCCTCCCCTGCCCTCCAGCCCCTCCTGCCTCCCCTGCCCTCCAGCCTCCCCTGCCCTCCAGCCTTCCCTGCCCTCCAGCCTCCCCTGCCCTCCAGCCTCTCCAGCCTCCTCTACCCTCCAGCCTCTCCAGCCTCCCCTGCCCTCCAGCCTCCCTGCCCTCCAGCCTCTCCAGCCTCCCCTGCCCTCCAGCCTCCCCTGCCCTCCAGCCCCTCCAGCCTCCCCTGCCCTCCAGCCCCTCCAGCCTTCCCTGCCCTCCAGCCTCCCCTGCCCTCCAGCCTCTCCAGCCTCCCCTGCCCTCCAACCTCTCCAGCCTCCCCTGCCCTCCAGCCTCTCCAGCCTCCCCTGCCCCCCAGCCTCTCCAGGCTCCCCTGCCTCCCCTGCCCTCCAGCCCCTCCTGCCTCCCCTGCCCTCCAGCCCCTCCTGCCTCCCCTGCCCTCCAGCCCCTCCAGCCTCCCCTGCCCTCCAGCCTTCCCTGCCCTCCAGCCTCCCCTGCCCTCCAGCCTCTCCAGCCTCCTCTACCCTCCAGCCTCTCCAGCCTCCCTGCCCTCCAGCCTCCCCTGCCCTCCAGCCTCCCCTGCCCTCCAGCCCCTCCAGCCTCCCCTGCCCTCCAGCCCCTCCAGCCTCCCCTGCCCTCCAGCCCCTCCAGCCTTCCCTGCCCTCCAGCCTCCCTTGCCCTCCAGCCTCCCCTGCCCTCCAGCCTCCGCTCTCCCCTCCAGCCTCCGCTCTCCCCTCCAGCCTCTCCAATCCCGCCTCCGCTCTCCCCTCCTGCCTCTCCCCTCTCGCCTCTCTCCTCCCGCCTCTGCTCTCCCCTCCAGCCTCTGCTCTCCCCTCCAGCCTCTGCTCTCCCCTCCAGCCTCTGCTCTCCCCTCCAGCCTTTGCTCTCCCCTCCAGCCTCCGCTCTCCCCTCCAGCCTCCGCTCTCCCCTCCAGCCTCCGCCCTCCCCTCCCGCCTCCACCTCCCCTCCCGCCTCTCCCCTCCCGCCTCCGCTCTCCCCTCCCGCCTCCGCTCTCCCCTTCCGCCTCCGCTCTCCCCTCCCGCCTCCGCTCTCCCCTCCAGCCTCAGCTCTCCCCTCCCGCCTCTCCCCTCCCGCCTCCGCCCTCCCCTCCCGCCTCCGCTCTCCCCTCCCGCCTCCGCTCTCCCCTCCCGCCTCTGCTCTCCCCTCCGCCTCTGCTCTCCCCTCCCGCCTCTGCTCTCCCCTCCCGCCTCTCCCTTCCCGCCTCCGCTCTCCCCTCCCGCCTCCGCTCTCCCCTCCAGCCTCCGCTGTCCCCTCCCGCCTCCGCTCTCCCCTCTCCGCCTCTGCTCTCCCCTCCCGCCTCTGCTCTCCCCTCCCGCCTCTGCTCTCCCTCCCGCCTCTGCTCTCCCCTCCCGCCTCTCCCCTCCCGCCTCCGCTCTCCCCTCCCGCCTCCGCTCTCCCCTCCAGCCTCCGCTGTCCCCTCCCGCCTCCGCTCTCCCCTCCCGCCTCTGCTCTCCCCTCCCGCCTCTGCTCTCCCCTCCCGCCTCTGCTCTCCCGCCTCCACTCTCCCCTCCAGCCTCCGCTGTCCCCTCCCGCCTCCGCTCTCCCCTCCAGCCTCCGCTCTCCCCTCCAGCCTCCGCTCTCCCCTCCAGCCTCCGCTCTCCCCTCCCGCCTCCGCTCTCCCCTCCCGCCTCCGCTCTCCTCTCCCGCCTCCGCTCTCTCCTCCCGCCTCCGCTCTCTCCTCCCGCCTCCGCTCTCTCCTCCCGCCTCCGCTCTCTCCTCCCGCCTCCGCTCTCTCCTCCCGCATCTCCCCTCCAGCCTCTGCTCTCCCCTCCAGCCTCTGCTCTCCCCTCCAGCCTCCGCTCTCTCCTCCCGCCTCCGCTCTCCTCCTCCCGCCTCCGCTCTCTCCTCCCGCCTCCGCTCTCTCCTCCCGCATCTCCCCTCCAGCCTCTGCTCTCCCCTCCAGCCACTCCCCTCCAGCCTCTCCCTTCAGCCTCTCCCTCCAGCCTCTGCTCTCCCCTCCAGCCTCTGCTCTCCCCTCCAGCCTCTGCTCTCCCCTCCAGCCTCCACTCTCCCGCCCTCTGCTCTCCCCTCCCGCCTCCGCTCTGCCCTCCCGCCTCTCCCCTCCCGCCTCCTCGCTCCCTTCCAACCTCCCGCTCTCCCCTCCCGCCTCCGCTCTCCCCTCCCGCCTCCGCTCTCTCCTCCCGCCTCCGCTCTCTCCTCCCGCCTCCGCTCTCTCCTCCCGCATCTCCCCTCCAGCCTCTGCTCTCCCCTCCAGCCTCTGCTCTCCCCTCCAGCCTCCGCTCTCTCCTCCCGCCTCCGCTCTCTCCTCCCGCCTCCGCTCTCTCCTCCGCATCTCCCCTCCAGCCTCTGCTCTCCCCTCCAGCCTCTGCTCTCCCCTCCAGCCACTCCCCTCCAGCCTCTCCCCTTCAGCCTCTCCCCTCCAGCCTCTCCCTCCAGCCTCTGCTCTCCCCTCCAGCCTCTGCTCTCCCCTCCAGCCTCTGCTCTCCCCTCCAGCCTCCGCTCTCCCGCCTCTGCTCTCCCCTCCCGCCTCCGCTCTGCCCTCCCGCCTCTCCCCTCCCGCCTCTCCCCTCCCGCCTCCTTGCTCCCTTCCAGCCTCCGCTCTCCCCTCCCGCCTCTGCTCTCCCCTCCCGCCTCTGCTCTCCCCTCCAGCCTCTGCTCTCCCCTCCAGCCTCTGCTCTCCCCTCCAGCCTCTGCTCTCCCCTCCAGCCTCTCCCCTCCAGCCTCTCCCCTTCCGCCTCCGCTCTCCCCTCCAGCCACTAGCGTAGCCAGCGGGGGGGCAGGGGGGTCCCATTGCACGCCACCTGGGGGGCCCTGTGCTACCAGCAGCAGCCGCCGTGCGCCCGGAGAGGAGGGAGGGAGCACGGGACTTCCTGTCCTGCAGCTCTGCCCGCCCCTCCTCTCCTCCTACACCACACGCACGGCGGCCGCGGTCAGTGTCCACCCCCCGCCCAGCTACGCGTCCTCTGCCCTCTCCAGCCTCCAGCCGTCCTCTGCCCCCTCCAGCCTCCAGCCGTCCTCTGCCCCCTCCACCCTCCAGCCATCCTCTGCCCCCTCCACCCTCCAGCCGTCCTCTGCCCCCTCCACCCTCCAGCCGTCCTCTGCCCCCTCCAGCCTCCAGCCGTCCTCTGCCCCCTCCAGCCTCCAGCCGTCCTCTGCCCCCTCCAGCCTCCAGCCGTCCTCTGCCCCCTCCAGCCTCCAGCCGTCCTCTGCCCCCTCCAGCCGTCCTCTGCCCTCTCCAGCCTGCAGCCGTCCTCTGCCCTCTCCAGCCTGCAGCCGTCCTCTGCCCTCTCCAGCCTCCAGCCGTCCTCTGCCCTCTCCAGCCTCCAGCCGTCCTCTGCCCTCTCCAGCCTCCAGCCGTCCTCTGCCCTCTCCAGCCGTCCTCTGCCCTTTTCAGCCGTCCTCTGCCCCCTCCAGCCGTCCTCTGCCCCCTCCAGCCGTCCTCTGCCCCTTCCAGCCGTCCTCTGCCCCCTCCAACCGTCCTCTGCCCCCTCTAGCCGTCCCCTGCCCCCTCCAGCTTCCAGCCGTCCCCTGCCCCCTCCAGCCGTCCTCTGCCCCCTCCAGCCTCCAGCCGTCCTCTGCCCTCTCCAGTCGTCCAGGGGTGGCCACATGTTGACTCAGGATCCAGGCGCCGGAGAAGACGCAGGGGCGGTGGTAAGTATAGCGGAGTGTGTGTATGTGTGTGTATGTCTGTGTATGTACGTGTGTGTGTGTGTATGTGCTGACCACTCTGCCCACGGCGCTGCGCTGACCACTCCGCCCACGGCGCTGCGCTGACCACTCTGCCCACGGCGCTGCGCTGACCACTCTGCCCACGGCACTGCGCTCACCACTCTGCCCACGGCGCTGCGCTCACCACTCTGCCCACGCCGCTGCGCTCACCACTTTGCCCACGCCGCTGTGCTGACCAATCTCACCGCACTCACTGCTAACCACTGAGCCACTGCATTCACTGCTAACCACTGAGCCACCGCACTCACTGCTAACCACTGAGCCACCGCGCGCAGTGCTAGCCACTGAGCCACTATATACTCTGCTACCCACAGAGCCGCCTGTATACACACAATTAATTTCACCGCACTACAATAACTATTAGTAAATAAACTATATATGGATTCTAGACTACCCGATTCTTTAGAATCGGGCTGCCATCTAGTCTATTATAAATGTATATAAATCTGTGTGAACATTTTAATTGGAAAGAGATTGCAGAATACGTTTTCTCCATCTTTGTAAATGGTACATATTTTATTTGAAATGCAAGTTGGGAACGGGACAGTCACACGTGGCATACAGTCTTTTCACTGATAGTATCAATATACAGGAATAATGCACTAATTAAAAATCCCAGCTGGCATTAACTACAGTTACCATTACCCAACTGCCACTGGCACCAGGACAGCGGGAAGAACTGGGTAAGCGCCAGGATTGGCACATCCTATGGAGGCGCCAATTCTGGTGTGGGTGCGGCCTGCTAGTTTTAGACTGGGGGGGACAATAGCCATGGCCTTTTCAACCCTGAGAATTCCAGACGACAACTGTCGGCTTTACCTTGGCTTGTTTTCCAAAATGGGGAGGACCCTACACCTTTTTTGTTCAAAATATTTGTTTATTTGTAAAAAAAAGGGCCCCCTATATTACAGGGACCAATGAATGGGCTGGAAATAGCTCTATGATATATATATATATAAAAATCGCTGTAGTTTGTCCTATAAGATTTGGCCTATCATACCCCAGAAATATCTTCTCCCAGAAAAGCCCTATAGTAAGGGGCGTAACTACAATGGATGGCCTAGGGGGCCTCAAAAGTCCCTTTGGCCTATAAAAAAAGACTATGGCTATTAACTATTTGCTATAATTGGTGGTCCCGTTCGAGCTTTCGCATCGGGGCCCATGAGCTTCAGATTACGCCACTGGCTATCTCCACTAAATATTTCACTTACCTTGATTTTCGGGTCGGAGCAGCCAGACTTCATTGTCAGCGATCAGCCACTGTAACCCCTGTAAACTCATGGTTTAGGGTCTTGAGATGTTGGAATTTTGGAGAAATTGGCTCTCCGGGAGGGCACCAGTTTTATTTTGCCCTGATCAAGGATCAATAAAACTGAATTCCCTGATCAAAGATCAATAAAGGTGAATTCCCTGATCAAAGATCAAGAACAAAAAAGCAATTAAATTACCGTAAATACTAGATGTGTAATACAAGCTCTTCCACAGCCAAAGTGAAGTGTTAACATAGGCTTCAACCTCAGGAATGGCAGAGATGTCACTGTGTTCCGATGTTGTATAAACTCTGATTATTCCGAGCCATTATGACATCATAATGGGCAGTGACATCACTGCAGCCGCGCTGCTGTCTGATGAATGGCGCAGATAATGTAGAAAAGTAAAGTCCCATCTATTTTAATCTATTATAAATGTATATAAATCTGTGTGAACATTTTCATTGGAAAGAGATTGCAGAATACGTTTTCTCAATGTTTGTAAATGGTACATATTTTACTTGAAACGCACGTTGGGAACGGGACAGGCACACGTGGCATACAGTATTTTCACTGACAGTATCAATATACAGGTATAATGCACTAATTAAAAATCCCAGCTGGCATTAACTCCAAATACCATTACCCAACTACCACTGACACCAGGGCAGTGGGAAGAGCCGGGTAAGCACCAGGATTGGCCCATCTTCTGGAGGCACCAGTTCTGGGGCAGCTGCGGCCTGCTAGTTTTAGACTGGGGAGGGATAATAACCATGGCCCTTCCCACCCTGAGAATTCCAGACCACAACTGTTGGCTTTACCTTGGCTTGTTTTCCAAAATGGGGAGAACCCTATACTTTTATTTTTCAAATTACTTGTTTATTTGTAAAAAAGGGGCCCCTATATTACTGGGACCAATGAAAGGGCTGGAAATAGCTCTATGAGATATACATATATATATATATATATATATATATATATATATATATATATATATATATATATATCGCTGAAGTTTGTCCTATAAGATTTGGCCTATCATACCCCAGAAATATCTTCTCCCAGAAAAGCCCTATAGTCAAGGGTGTAACTACAATGGGTGGCCTAGGGGGCCTCAAAATTCCCTTTGGCCTATAAAAAAAGACTATGGCTATTGAATATTTGCTATAATTGGGGGCCCTGTTAGAGCTTTCGCATCAGGGCTCATGAGCTTCAGTTTACGCCACTGCCAATGTGTATGAATATCTCCACCAAATATTTCACTTACCTTGATTTTCGGGTCGACACAGCCAGACTTCATTGTCAGCGTTCAGCCACCAGAACTCCTGTAAACTCATGGTTTAGGGTCCTGGGATGTTGGAATTTTGGAGAAATTGGCTCTCCGGAAAGGCACTGGTTTTATTTTGCCCTGATCAAAGATCAATAAAGGTGAATTTCCTGATCAAAGATCAATAAAGGTGAATTCACTGATAAAAGGTCAGGAACAAAAAAGCAATTAAATTAAATACTAGATGTGTAATACAAGCTCTTTCACAGCCAAAGTGAAGTGTCAACATATGCTTCAACCTCAGGAATGGCAATGATGTCACTGTGTTCCGATGTTGTATAAACTCTGAACATTCCGAGCCATTATGACATCATAATGAGCAGTGACACCACTGCAGCAGCGCTGCTATCTGATGAATGGCGCAGATAATGTAGAAAAGTAAAGCCCCATCTATTTTAATCTATTACAAATGTATATAAATCTGTGTGAACATTTTCATTGGAAAGAGATTGCAGAAAACGTTTTCTCCATGTTTGTTAATGGTACATATTTTACTTGAAACGCATGTTGGAATCGGGACAGGCACACGTGGCATACAGTCTTTTCACTAACAGTATGAATTTACAGGTTTAATGCACTAATTAAAAATCCCAGCTGGCATTAACCCCAAATTTTCTGGTCGACGCAGCCAGACTTCATTGTCAGCGATCAGCCACCATAACTCCTGTAAACTTATGGTTAGTGTCCTGGCTGGGGGATGGCTGGCAAATTTCAGCCTGGGGGGCAAGCACACAGCAGTGGCCCATGAGCAAAGAGCTCAGACCAACATGACAGTGATCTTGATCCCTGGCCTGGGGGGTATCTGCCCTCCTGCCCCATAGGCCAGCCAGCCCCTGGGGAGGCGCCACAGGGATGTACTGCACCCCAAACAGAAGGTGTAGTGCCTCCGTAGTCATGGATATGGGGTTCTTAAAGAGTCTGTGATAAGCACCTAGCAAATGGAAAACAAGCGGTGTCAGAGATTTGGAGCGCTAAAGAAACCACGGGTTGGTGATTAAATTACCGATAATTTATTGCACGAACAGCAGGGGTCCAGTGGCATACTGGACCCCTGCTGTTCGTGCAATAAATTATCGGTAATTTAATCACCAACCCGTGGTTTCTTTAGCACTCCAAATCTCTGACACCGCTTGTTTTCCATTTGCTAATCTCTTTCTCCCTTGTTGGGAGTGCGGTGTGTGAGCTGCTCTAAGATCCACAGTACCTGGCAGTACATCATAAAAACCCACCCTTGAATGATCAACTGATACACAGTGTGGAGCTGGGACGGAAGCCAGTGCAGCGAGTCTGCCTCTTCGGGTGGAGGAGTGAAGGATCCCACCTCCATCTCCAGAGGAACTAAGGAGCCGACCACCAAGCCCGGAGTATCTGAGGAGGAGGGAATATTGGCCCTTGTCACTACAGTGATCCACATTAAGCCATCAGTCTGGTTGTGCAGGGTGTTGCACAACCAGTAAAGGTTAGTGCAAACATAGTAAAACCGTGTATTAAGTTCCTCCAGTTGCAGTGTGGCGCAATATCTGTTTTTTCTTTTAATTGTGATAAGCACCTATGCCACCTTAGAAGAGGGGACAGTATATTCTATAGGTCCCGGGGGTGGAGCCTAGAGTAGAGCAGGAGATTTAAGGGGACAGTTATTCAGTCAGCGAGAGAAGAGCAGGAGTACGGACGTCAGGAGACTGCGTCGCTGACAGGAGAGCAGCCCTTTAGAGAGGGGTGACTCAGAAACTGCAGGGGACAAATTAGGACAGGTTGGAGCCGGCCGGGGAGTCCGGGGTCGACACCGGCATGCTGCAGCTGAGGCAGTCAGTTGGTCTATCCCTGCCTACAAACTGACAATCTGTGGGACTGACATAAGGGAGCCATAGCGCCACGGACTGAATCCCTACCTCAGTTTCAAATTGGGTCCAGGACATGTCAGGGAAAGGACCGAATTCCGGTGGTGGGAGTATTAGCTTGTTGTTGCTCCTGTCCGTACCGGTAAGGAATCGACCGTACCTAACAGTAACAGACCAGGGGACTGGCGAAATGTCTCTTCAGTGTGGTTAAAGAGAGTTAAGAGGAACCCAGACCCAGAAAGCTATTGCAAAAGGGACCACCGACAGACTCTGCAAAGTTACCTCAAACTCTGTGGCTACGTCCATGCTAAACCAGACGGTACTGTGTACTTCATCATCTGCCCGGTACCAGTAAAGAACTTCTTGAGCTGATCTGGTGTCTGTACTCCTTTTCTCCACCGCCCAGAGGGCTCCCACAGCATCAAACCGGTGAGGATTACGACTCCCCTCATCGCACCCTGCTGCCCTGAGGTAAAGCTCCACCTGTGGGGAGCTGTACTGCTCTGTGCTGCACCTCTATCACCTCATCGGCTGGCCACAGCGCTGGTATCCATGTTGCCAGGTACCACAGGTGGCGTCATGTTACCATTCCCCCATCCATCATCATCATCCCCCAGCATCCCCGCCATTGAGGGTCCAGGGCACGGAACCGGGAACCGACCAGCCATGATCCCCCATCAAAGTGACCATTTGTCCCAGTATCCAAGTACCCCCTACCCTGTCAACCGACTCAGGAAGATCTAAAGAGGAGAATGTGGAGGGGTTGGGGAGATGACACAATCACGAGCAGATTTGTGAGACCGAGGTCCTTGTGGACTGGAGCTGGTTGGAGCTTGTCCCATGCCCAGGACAGGAAGGAATGGACGAAGGAGCCAGAGAGGGGCTCTGGAGGGACAGAAGGGATCCCAGGGGCATAGGAAGTGAGCAATACACCCGTGGTGCCTGGATCGTGGCAAACGACTGAAAAATACAGGACACAGTGCTGGTGATCTGCGCTGCTGAAATGATGAACCAGGACCCAAGAAGTCTGGTGCAATGGTGTTCGTCCTGGTTCATCATTTCAGCAGCGCTGATCACCAGCACTTTGTCCTATTTTTTCCAGTGCAGGAAGTTGACCTGGCAAGGAACCCAAAAAGGGGGTCTGGGCAAAGTGTCACCAAGTTACCCGAGAGTTGCCTGGAGATCTAACTTGGAGAACACAGCAACTCGCGGACTGCTGGAAACACCTGGAGACGTATGCGAACAGTGAGTAAAACCTAAAGACTGCACCCTGCTGTGTCCTCCAAGTTATTTACCATGCTGTTACCCCTACATAAACTGTATCAACAGCCTTGGGGTCCTCTGCTCTACCCGTGGAGGGCCTCACCATCTCAGCTGCAATATCAACAGCCCCAGAGGATCTGCGCTGCAGTATCAGCCATCCATCTCCATTGCCAAAACCCATGGGTGGAGTCATGAATTAATTTCCCATATAAACCAATCCTCCATTTATTGACACGGCCAGGACCACAGAATTGGGTCACAACCCTGTGACTTTCCCTGAGAGCTGACCGACTCCAAGTACCCCAGTTCCAAGTACCCCACGGTCCTGGGTGGGCGTGTCAAATATGGAGCAAAATACATTTTAGTCTATAAGTTCAGCCCTCCACAACAGTCACAGTCTGTGATATGGCCCCCTCGGGAAAATTAATTGCCGAACTCTGCTATCAGTAGATAATAAATTGCCATCTTGAGAAAACCCCTTTAAAATAAAGTCAACAAATGTTTAAATATGTATTAAGTACAATAAAAAAAGAATTGTTAGTTTTTCTTTCACGTATTCCTCATGCACTTTGTTTCATTACACTTTGCACTACAAAGTTACATACAATTGACTTCACCAACATTTTGGAAAAGGTTAATAATTCAAGGTTGCTCATGCTACTACAGGTAACTAAGTGCAGCATGCACAGTAATATTTTCACAGAACACAGAGCCTTCAGATATCAGTGGCATAGAAGAAGTTAAGCACATTTTTCAACATTTGTTAACACGGAAAGTTGGCAAGAAAAAAGATGTAGCTGGCAGCTGCTGATTACGGCATAGACCACATTAATAGAAAGATTGTGGAGAAATATTTGAAACTCGTGTGGGTGAGAGCATTGTGGAGGTGAGATAGAATGGGGCTGGTTCCAAAACCAAAAATAAAAAGTTCTGCGAAGGAGGAAGAAGTGATTCGTATGACAAAATGCATCATTCGGAGACAGTCAGGTTTCATTTTGTCATCATGAAGGTGGCTACAGAAACCTCATTCCTTTCTGGCAGTACTGTATGTCCTAAATTTTAATGTAGTTTTGCCAGCTCAAATCACGTACCTAGCCAATGCTGATATTGAATGACTAGTAGTAGTCATGGTAGAATATATTGTCTGATTAAAACACTTATAAATGAAAAAAAAATATGTGGGCATCAAACATTACATCCATATGATCATGTTGTGATATCCAGAAATAATGAATATTACAATGGGGGCAACCATCTCTGCACCACTCTAATGGTACATTTACACGCGGCCACAGGAAGGTAGGAACAGGCAGGCATCGGACACAAATTGTGCCTGATGCCCTGAAAAGACCACGATGTGGCTGCGTGTAATTCAGGACTTTCCTTCCTGTGTCTTCCCTGAAGGAAGGAAAATCCTGAATTACACGCCGCCACATCGTGGTCTTTTCAAGGCATCAGGCACAATTGTGTCCGATGCCTGCCTGTTCCTACCTTCCTGTGGCCGCATGTAAATGTACCATAATAGCATTGAAACTTATTACTAAATATTTTCTACTATATTTATGTTTACACAAAAAAATCATCACTGAATTAGTGAACTTTGCCAATTGATTCCGTCAGTATACCAATTAATTTTACAGGTGTTTGATGATGGAATTCAGTACCTGCTAGTTCTTATGTAAATATATTTGGCCTATCACCTTCGACTTGCTAAATACTTTTTATTTACCACATAAGGCTACTTTCACATAACGATTTTTGTAAAATCCGATGCTGTCCGATATAAATCGGACAGCATCGGATTCTTCTGATGCCTGGAATCGGATGCCAAATAGGCGTCCGATTCTACATTTTATCTGATGCCTGTCACCTCGCTCCCTGTCAGCTATTAGCTGTCTCTCCCCCGGTACTCCCGCCTCTCCCCTCTACTGCCCGGTCCTCTCCTCTTCTCCCCTGTATCTCCTCTCTTCTCCCCCAGTCCTCAGCTCTGCTCCCCCGTCCTCCTCTCTTCTCCCCCGGTCCTCCAATGTGCTCCCCCGTTCTCCCCTCTTCTCCCCCGGTCCTCCAATGTGCTCCCCCGTTCTCCCCTCTTCTCCCCCGGTCCTCCAATGTGCACCCCCGCCCTCCCCTCTTCTCCCCCGGTCCTTCAATGTGCACCCCCGTCCTCCCCTCTTCACCCAGGTCCTTCAATGTGCACCCCTGTCCTTCCCTCTACTCCCCCGGTCCTCCAATGTGCTCCCTCTCTCCTCCAATCTTTTCTCACCTGTCCACGACTCCTGCATGGTCCCACACGCTCCCGTGTCTCCCAGTGTCTTGCTGCCTGTGCTGACAGGACCTCTCGTGATGTCACAATCACATGACTGACGGTTACTAGTTACTGGCGGTCGTGTGGTTGTGACATCACGGCAGGTCCTGTCAGCACAGACAGCAAGACACCGGGAGACACGGGAGACACAAGGGAGACGCCGGGGGCCTCGTGGACAGGTGAGCATAGTTTTTTTTTTTTTTAACCCCTTATTTTACTGTTAGGAGCTATTTTAGTGTACTGAGCATGCTCAGTACACTAAAATCGGGTCCGAGGACACATCAGATGTTTCCTCAGACCCATGTTAAATTGAAATCGGATGTGCACTAAATAGCATCTGATTTGGTCCGATCCGAGTTTGTCCGGTTTTATTTTTGGTGCAAAAATCGGAGCATGCTCTGATTTTGCACCGATAAAAAAATTGGACAGAATCGGATCGAACCAAATCGGATGCCATTTAGTGCACATCCGATTCGGTCCGATGCCCATAGGGCTGCATGGGGGCCAAAATTGGTCCGATGCTGTCCGATTTTTATCGGACAGCATTGGAAATGCTAAAATCATAGTGTGAAACCAACCTAAGACATCCAAGTGGGAAACTACATTTTAGTGTTTTTCTCTAAAAATGTATGCTTGTTTAAAAGGCTTTAATAATAGGATAAAGTATAATCCATTCCCAGTGGCATTTGATTAATAGCGCCAGACCACAAAGCCACTATAGGGCCCATGAGTTAGGGGGGCCTGGTGCCAGCAGCAGTTCTAGGCCCTTTCCAGTTTGGGCCATCTCCCATTCCAACCCCCCATTCTTCAACACACTTTCAACTTTATTCAGATCCTGGTTGGGGACAGTTGTACGGAGTTGTATGGAGAACTGTGTGGACTATTATAGTGTTTGAAGGGCCGTGCAAAGGCCCTTAAACTGTTTGGAGGGTTAATTAGGGCCATTATACTGTTTGGAGGGATGTGTGGAAGCCAAATATATTATTTGGAGGGTTGTATTGAGGCCAAATATACTATATAGAGGGCTGTGGGAATGATTTTATGCTGTTATGATGTCATGCTGCGGACTAAAGAGCATCCGGATACAGTGCATGACTGTGGCGCACAGATCAACAATGTCTGGCACATTACACAAAACAATATACTGGGGAAAGCCCAGGGGGACAAATACGACAGAGGACCCTGCTCGTAGGAAATGGGAGAAAGGAGATCTCTTGCACTCACCTTCGGCTGTGCCCTGATCTGCTTTTAGACCCTACTCTGGTTCTTTCACCCCATCGCCAAGCAGGATACCTAGTCCGTCACTGGCCCTGATGTTAACCCTAAATAGGGAGATGGCTGGCGGTAGCACTAGTCCCAACTGCTTGCGCCAACCAGGATGATGACTCACTTTTGCTGCATTACAGGTCCTGTCGCTTCTGCAGACACGGACATCCCACATCACCCATTAGTCGCACTGGCCGTGCCCACAGCCACACCTCTCTCACCCACTATTCTGCTTTCACCAGTCCATATCTCTTTAGACACATCACCCTCAACTCGCAGATACCGCTTTCTCTGGGCCGGACCTTTTGCTTCCACTGGATGCTCCTCCAAGACGTTCCTTCCTTTTTAAGATAGACTCCAGTCACTTTGCCTCCCCTCTTGAGACACGGCACACCTCCCGGCCGGGTACACTTTTGCGCGCATCAGCGCCTTCTCTGCCCAGTCTGAGCACTAGTCCCAACCACTGAACTAATAACAACAAAAAGGGAAGGGGAGACAAACAGGGCATTGACAAAATCAACTTTGTGCCTGCTTCCAATCTCCTAGGCAACAGACGGCTTGGCAATGGTCAGCTTCTCCACAATAGTTCCTTCACCTCAGGTAGCTAGGCCAAGAATGGAGATCAATCACCAGCCAGGAATGCTGGAACATGTGACCATAAAAATGGATATAGTAGTGATCACAAAGTAGCCACACCAGGGAAGAGAACTAAGGAGCACTGCAGCAACAGAAACTGACATTAATTCCTACACTGCCAAAGGAAATAAACACATGTAAAATGACGTAAAAACAAAAAAAACACACAAAGATGGCAGTGAGCTTGTGAAACATGCTCCCGTGGCTAAACACGTTTCCGGACAAGGCAACAGCGTGCCTTCTGATTTATATTCTCTGTGACTGTTTTCCAATTCCGGAGTTTAAAGGACTAGGTGGTTCACCAGTTTACAATTTGTCTTTACTTTTTTCCAGTTGTTTCCAGTCATATCTCTATGGAGTTGTAATTACAGTGATGTGCAAATTAATTGGGACAAAGCAAGTTTTAACTGCTTTGAACAGGTGTGAGTGTACAACCTTGAGAAACAAAATGTGGTTTGACTCATTTTAGTCAGATTATACGGCTAGGGTCACACATGCCAATCTTTTTTTATACTGTTTATACAAATGGATCCATTTTTGTTAGGGTGCTCTTTGTGCCCCCAGCACTCCTTTGCCTTTTTTGAACTTAGTCATTTTTTAAAAAAAACGCATGCAAAAATGCATGCATTAACGCATGGTACCTATATGTACCATGCGTTATCGGATGTGTTTCACATAGGGCCCCATGTTAAAAAAACGCAATGCGTTTTGTTCCTGCACCCAAAAGCGTTGCCTGCCATGTTTTTTGGAGCCTAGGAAAAGTCTTTGAAAAACGCAGTGACACTTAAGTACACCATCCGTTAACCCCTTCCCGACCTTTGGCCCACCGTTTAGGCCATGGAAATCAGTTCGTTCCCGACCCATGGCCCAAGGGATGGGCCATGAAATGATCGAGCTCCTGCGGCCTGTGTGAGGGGGGTGACTCAGGTGTCACTGTAGCTAATGCTACGTGACAACCTGTAGTTCACCCCATGGGGGGTGGATTAACCCCCCCGTGCCCAGGGCCCCTCTGATTGGCAGTTGAAATTCAGACTGCCAATCAGAGCGAGCAATCCCCTCCAGATCTGATTGGAGCTCTCCAATCAGATCTGGAGGGGCGGGATGGCAGGTGCCCTCTCCCTCCTAGCCCCTTCTCCCTCCAGGGCCCCCCGATCACTGTCCTGTCCCCCCGATCACTCTCCTACCCTCCCCCCTGACGGCGGTAACAGTCATCCGCCAATGGTATGCCCGCGGCGGTAAATGACTATCACCGCTGCCGCCTGTCAGCTCCCTCAGCCCCCTCCATGCGATCACGGTGGGGGCTGATGAAGCTAACACCCCATGCCCCGTATCCCCCCCACCCCATCCCTCTCTCACCTACCGGCAGGTACGCCGGTGCAGCCGCCATCCAGCTCTGGTGTGGGCCACTCCTCCTCTTCCGGGCTCCTCCTCCTGGATGAGGTAAGTATGTAGTATGTATGTGTGTATGAATGAATGAATGAATGGATGTCTGCTTGCGTGGATGTCTGCATGAGTGGATATCTGCGTGCGTGGATGTCTGCGTGCGTGGATGTCTGTGCGCATGGATGTCTGTGCATGGATGTCTGTGCATGGATGTCTGTGCGCGTGGATGTCTGTGCGCGTGGATGTGTGCATGCGTGCATGTCGGCGTGCGTGGATGTGCGCATGTGTGGATGTCTGCGTGCGTGGATGTCTGCGTGCGTGGATGTCTGCGTGCATGGATGTCTGCGCGCGTGGATGTCTGCGTGCGTGGATGTCTGTGCGCGTGGATGCGTGCATGGATGTGTGCGTGCATGTCAGCGTGCGTGGATGTCAGTGTGCGTGCGTGGATGTCAGTGTGCATGGATGCGTGCATGGATGTATGCATGCGTGGATGTCAGCGTTTGCGCGTAGATGTCCGCGTGCGTGCGTGGATGTGTGTGAATGGATGATGGGTGCATAGGTGGATGGATGGGTGCAACAAGGTATCAAGTATCCTCTTGTTGTAGTCTCTGGGATCATAGTCATGGTGCACTGTATGACAGATCATTGTCATGCAGTGCACCATAACTCTGACCCCAGAGGCTATAGGAAGAGGACACTTGATCCCATGCTGCAATCTCTGGATTGAGCAGAGGCGATCGAGCGTCGTGGGACCTTCGTTGTGGACTACGTCGGATCTTTATAAAAAAGATGGAGTCCAAATTTTGTTTGTTTTTTTTCAAATAATAGGATTTTTCTCTGTGTGTATTTTCTGACTATTTACCAGAGATTCCTAATGGCGGGTCTAACATTGGCCCTATATTATGAATCTCGGGCTTAGTGCCAGCTGCCAATAACAAGCTGGCATTAACCCCTTTATTACCCAGTTTGCCACCGGCACCAGGGCAACTGGAAGAGTCTGGGTACAGCGCCAGAAAATGGCGCTTCAATGAATGCACCATTTTTTGGGGCGGCTGCGGGCTGCAATTCGCAGCATGGGGGGCCCAGAACGCTTGGGCCTCTCCATGCTGTGGATTCCAGCCCCCAGCTGCCTAGTTGTACCTGGCTGGACAAAAAATATGGCGGAGCCCTACGTCATTTATTTCTAGGATTAGTTCTAGAAAAAAAAGGGCTTTGCTGTATTTTTGGTTACCAGCCAGGTACAACGAGGCAACTGGGGGTTACTGGCAGTCCGAAGCTACCAAGTTTTACCTGGCTGGACCAAAAATATGGCGAAGCCCACATAATTTTTTTTTAATTACTTCTACCAATAAAATGACAAGGAGCTTTGCCTTATTTTTGGATGCCAGCCAGGTACAACTTGGCAGTTGGGGGGCTGCAATCCTCATCGTGGAGAGACCCAAATGTTGTGGCCCCCCACGCTGCAAATTGCAACCCACAGCTACCCCAGAAAATAGCACATTAGAGGCACCATTTTCTGGTGCTGTACCCCAACTCTTCCAGTTGCCCTTGTGCTGGTGGCAATGCTGGTGGCACACAGGAGCACTCGATACGCGACATGGTGTCCGCTAAGAATTTGAATGGAAAATTAGCTCCAATTATTAGCGGACACTATGTCGCGTATGGAAAGTCCCTGTGTGCCTAAATATTGAAGTTCCCTCACAAGTGACCCCATTTTGGAAACTACACCCCCAAGGAAAGTATATAGATGCATAGTGAGCACTTTGAACCCCCAAGTGCTTCACAAATTGATCCATAAAAATAAAAAAGTTCTTTTTTTTTCCACAAAAAATTTATTTGTTCATTTTTATGGATCAATTTGTGAAGCACCTGGGGGTTCAAAGTGCTCACTATGAATCTAGATACATTCCTTGGCGGGTCTAGTTTCCAAAATGTGGTCACTTGTGGGGGAGCTCCAATGTTTAGGCACACAGGGGCTCTCCAAACACGACATGGTGTCCGCAACAATTTGAAAGGAAAATCAGCTCAAATTGTTAGCGGATGCCATGTTGCGTTTGGATAGCCCCTGTGTGCCTAAACATTGAAGCTCCCCTACAAGTGACCCCAGTTTGGAAACTAGACCCCCCCAGGGAACTTATCTAGATGGGTGTTGAGCATTTTCAACGCCGCAGTGATTCACAAATTAATCTGTAAAAATGAAAAAGTACTTTTATTTCCACAAAAATTTTCTTTTTTCATATTTACAGATTAATTTGTGAAGCACTGGGGCATTCAAAATGCTCACCACCCATCTAGCTAACTTCCCTGGGGGGTATAGTTTCCAAAATGGGGTCACTTGTGGGGGAGCTCCAATGTTTAGGCACACAGGGGCTCTCCAAACGCGACATGGTGTCCGCTAACAATTTGAATGGAAAATCAGCTCAAATTGTTAGCTGATACCATGTCGCGTTTGGTGAGCCCCTGTGTGCCTAAACATTGGAGCTCTCCTACAAGTGACCCAATTTTTGAAACTAGACCCCCCAGGGAACTTATCTAGATGGGTAGTGAGTATATTGAACCCCCAGGTGCTTCACAAATTAATGAAGAAAAAAAAATTTTGCGGAAAAAAAGTACTTTTATATTTTTACAGATCAATTTGTGAAGCACCTGGGGTTCAAAGTGCTCACTATGCATCTAGATACGTTCCCTGGGGGGTCTAGTTTCCAAAATGGGGTCACTTGTGGGGGAGCCCCAATGTTTAGGCACACAGGGGCTCACCAAACGCAACATGGTGTCAGCTAACAATTTGAGCTGATTTCCACTCAAATTGTTAGCGGACACCATGTTGCGTTTGGAGAGCCCCTGTGTGCCTAAACATTGGAGCTCGCCCACAAGTGACCCCAATTTGGAAACTAGACCCCCAGGGAACGTATCTAGATGGGTAGTGAGCATTTTGATCCCCCAGGTGCTTTACAAATTGATCTGTGAATATGAAATAGTATTTTTTTTCACAAAAATTTTCTTTTAGCCTAAATTTTTTCGTTTTCACATGGCAACAGAATAAAATTCATCATAAAATTTGTTGGCCAATTTCTCCTGAGTACACTGATACCTCATATATGGTCATAAACCACTGTTTGGGCGCACGGCAGAGCTCAGAAGGGAAGGAGCGCCATTTCATTTTTTGAATGTAAAATTAGCTGCAAAATTCAAATTGCCCTCCTTCCCTTCTGAGCCCTGCCGTGCGCCCAAACAGTGGTTTATGACCACATATGAGGTATCGATATACTCGGGAGAAATTGCTCAACACATTTTAAGATCCATTTTATACTGGTGCCCATGTGAAAATGAAAGAATTGAGGCTAAAAGAACATTTTTGTTAAAAATTAAAATATCCATTTTTTGTTTCCACTTTGCTTTAATTCCTGTGAAGCACCTGAAGGGTTAATAATCTTCTTGAATGTAGTTTTGAGTAGCTTGAGGGGTGCAGTTTTTGGAATGGTGTCACTTTTGGGTGTTTTCTGTCATGTACACCCCTTAAAAGGACTTCAAATGTGATGTGGTCACTAAAAAAATGGTTTTGTTTCCCAGAGATTACTCGCACAGTAATCAGACCAATGCAAGTCAAAGGCAATCCTAGTTTTGTCAGAGTCTCTGACAAAACTAGGATTGATATTGATTTGCATTGGACTCGTTGCTGTGCGAGTAATCGCTGGGAAACTCGCAGAGTACCGAGTCCTGCGAGTCCCTTACTACTCACCGAGTACCGAGTCCTAGCGAGTAGATTCGCCCATCCCTAATATATATATATATATATATATAAATAGAGTGTGCCACGAAGGACAAATCGGCAGGGTCATGGTTATGGTGATATGGGATACGTTTGGTCCTTGTTGATGCTCCCTTTCAAAAGTCAACAGGTTAAGCCCAAACTGATGCTTGAGGAGTCCACCAGTTAATGGCCCGTTACACGCAATGATATCGTTAACTATATTGTTGCAACATCACGGCTTTTGGGGCGTTGCTATGACGTCCTTACGACGTCATTGCGTGTGACACATAGAAATGACCAACGATAAGCCGTTAGATAGTTGATCGTAGATTTATGAACTGGTCCATAAATCTGTCGTTCATTGAATGTGCTGCATCAGTGTGTGACACCTTTCCAACGATCTCGTGTGTGACTTCGCCTATTCAGAACTGAACCACGTAGGCGACCAAATGACCGCAAGTATCATTCGCTTGTCGCGGAATCGTTGCTGTGTCGTTCAATATATCTGAGCGTGTGACATGTCAGCAGTGATCAGTAAACAATGTCCCAGCGATCCCGGCCAGGTCGGATCGTTGGTCGGATCGCTGGGACATCGTAGCATGTAACAGGGTCTTAAATCTTAACCCCTTCATAACTGATATTATATCAGCACAGATCGTCATACCAAACTGTGGCCCTGAAAATCACCTTATTGACCACAATCTTCATCCAGATCCTTAAAATAAAACATGACAATGATGAATTATACTGGATGTCTGTTTAGAGGGAATCCTGGAAAGTCATAGTAAATCAAGTGAAACTTTTTTTTTTTAGGGTATGTATGTATTTTATATGTTTTAATATTTTATTTTTATAAAACTTTGGGAAAATGTCAAATATTTTCATATAATTTTAATACATTTAACAGCAGTTAGGGCAATTTCTTATTGCCCCTTAACATGAGAAATATCACTTTTTTTTGTATAGAACACAGAATTTTATTTTATAGATCTGCTGCACTCCGCGTAAACTAATTTCATACCTACAATATGTATCGTAAATTAATTTTATAAAACCATCTAGGAGCCGTCCTGTTAAAACATCCCCTTTCCATATATCACTGCTTTAATGTTAGAAATCAATACATATCTATTGATGTAACCTAATCTTTATAATTTCTGGGCTTTTCAAAGTAAAATAAATATGTGAAAGAAATGCAGCAGGAAAAATCTAATTAGAGAGAAACCCTCTCTGCCCCAAAAAATGATCGCTGAAGTTAACTAAAATAAAACACAACCGACATTAGCTACTTTAATTGCATTAAAAAATAGCTGACAGTTGGAAAGCATTATTACATATTGATTTCATGCTAACTTAAAAAAAGCAATGTGTGTGGCAATCCTTAAAATTAAGTACCTTTGTAATAATTCTTTTGAGTGTAGGATAAAACAGCATAAAATTAAGGGGGTAAAATTAAACTGGTTCTCAAAAAAAAGGAAAGAAAAAATGAAAAGAAAATATAAATATACTACAAAAGCAGATCTATTTTTAATGAATCCACCAAAGCTATTTCTTCCTGTTTTGCATGCTGGATATCATGAATACTGAAGAATTGGAACATTGATTTGTAAGGGGAATTTAAAAAGAATAGGAATATTGTAACACAAGGTAAAATGTCCCGAAGCCTAATGCTGGGAAATCACACAAGCAGCAGAAACATGAAGGTAAAAATATAGGATTAATAGCACTATAATGTCAACTGCTCTAGGAGAAAATGACCAGGGAGTCATTATTTCAGGTAACTTAAAAGTAGTTGAATCCTCATTGTTTCCAGGTCATTTTATAAGAAGGAAAATGATAACGGTTTCTTCTACAAAAAACAGTGGATTTTATCCATACTGGAATAAAGGAATAGGTTCACGGAGGAGTCATACATTTTTCAATTGCACTCCACTATAGCAGTGATGCTACATATTAGGGAAACATTAGGGACATTCATTATTTGGCCATAGGCTTGTCGTTGGATTTCAGCTATGAGTGGTACTCAGACTGCACTATATAGAGGTGGTATACATACATAAAGGAGTACCTATGGCTCTGAAGTTTTGAACAACAGGGAATTGGTGTTCCATCATACAAAGTGCAGCTCAAGCATATGGTATCACCTCCATGTACAATCTTCCAGGATGCCTGTGAAAAACATGTGTGGACTCCATATCGTGACATTCTAATTTATACATATTCATATATGAAATATACTGTACATTCAGGTGCACAATAGGCCCACAGTACACATACATCTATTCTTTTAGTACACTTGCACAAAGTCAAATTTTGTAGAATTTTAGTCAGGTGTATGATTAACCAGTGATACCAAACCAATGATAATAACCATCATTTTCATATGTAGATTAAAACACGGTCTTTAACGGAAATATCTATGTAAAAGTCTTAAAATCTGATAAGAAACAGGCAAAATGTGTGACTAGCCCGGGGTATCTGGGCCCTTTGCTGCAGTAGGGATGTCACTGGTGGCCTGCCCAGACCCGTGGCCCTTGTGGTCAACTGAAAAGGGGTAGTTGAAATGGGAATAAATGTTTCTAAGTTTATCGTGACACCACCTGCAGATTCTGGTAATGTAGCACCAGCGCCGCTTCAGGCCTCCGGAAATGGTACAGCAGCCAAGATGGTTCAGCTCCCTGCAGGTAGAGCTGGCCCTCCGGGGCAGGGATGCACCTGTAGTTATCAAAGTGCTGATGATGGAGATAAATAAAATGCAGTGCAGCAGTGAATGAGCACACGGAGACTCTGTCACTCTACCCGGGCACTTTACTGGAACAATGCTGATGGTAGTGCAGTTCACAGAAAACAGCCATTGTTTAGTAAGGATAGCCTTAAGTAAGGATGGTCACAGTGGGCTGCAGGATCTCCTGGACTCTCCCGTGGTATGCCTTCCTTGCTTCTAACCCGTGTCCTGCTGCTACTGCCTGTCCGAGAACAGCCCGCTTAGTACCAGGCCCGATTGGGGTGCTTCCTGAGTATCCCAGCTTCCCGCTCTCTTCTCTCTCCTGCACTGGATCTTGACCCCAGTGGGTTATTTTGGTGTGACTGGTTTCCTTTCTGACAGAGTGTCTGGGCCGGTAGACGGACCCACGACCTCCAGTGTTATGGCTCAGGGGCTGAGCTCCCTGTGCAGCGTCTTCGGAACCGGCATTCCGGTGTATGGACTAGGGTTCCCTCCATGAGTATGGACACTTGGGGGGGTCCCCTCCTTCAGTCTGGGCTGCCTGTTTTCTCTCTCTCCAGGCCCCCTCTCTGGAAGTCTCCTTTCTCTCTCTCAGAGGCTCTCTGTGCTCTGTCTTTCCTCAGTGCCGACTAAAACTCACTGTGTGTTCTCCCTCTTCCCCTTACTCCCCCCCAGGTTACAGGCCAAAAACCATCTTTTCTAGGTGTATGTGTGGGAGTGCTAGGATGGGATCCTCCTACAAATTCTACATTCCACTGTGACAGGGATAACCGCACACTCATTTATGGGTGCAGTACCCCAACTGTGACACCTGACCAGTGGGGCGCCACATGTGCTTGAAGGGTGAAGCTGTGGAAGGAAACATTTTTTATATCACACACCAAAGACAATGGCAAGACTGAGGACAGAAGGCTTAAGGTAGGCTAGGGTCACATCTAAGGGGGTTCGCGTTTGCGTTTCTATGCGTTTTTACACTGCATTAACATATAGAAACGCAATGAAGCATATGCGTTAATGCACCCATTGATTTCAATGGAAAACGCTTTGAAAACACAAGTAAAAATGACTGTCATTTTCTGCAAACGCAGAACGCATTTGTTTTTGCAAATACAGCCCAAAGGGTTGCAGGTCACATTTTGGGCTGTGTTTGCAGAAAATGACATGCGTTTCTACTCAAATAAAAAGAATGTAGAGGTGGTGAAAAAAAGGATCCACTCACCTGTGGCAGTTGTGACACCCACAACTGGTTTGAAGGCGTATAAATGATAGTTTCCAGATGGCTGCTGCTGGACTTCCACCGTCCACTCAAATGTGGAGACACATCGAATTGCAGGGAAGAAATGGTGTATCACGGTCCGCGCTGCCAAAATCACTCACTCCAAAGAAATGCACATGAAGATGGAACTTCAAAAGTTCCTTTTGAAGTTCCATCTTCATGTGCATTTCTTTGGAGTGAGTGATTTTGGCAGCGCGGACCGTGATACACCATTTCTTCCCTACAATTCGATGCGTTTCTACTCGTATTTTCAATGCATTTTCCATTGAATCAATGGGTGCGTTAATACATGCATTTGCAATGCGTTTTTGGACATACACGCTGGCAAAAACGAATTGCAAGCCAAACAGAAACAAATGCAGATGTGAAAAGGCCCTAGTTATATATTGCATCAGCAAATTCTCTCCCATGCAAAAATTCCAAAACTAAGTGGGTTTTAAGATGTGCTGCTATAGCTGCTTTGAAGAAGCGCAATAAATGGACATCATTGAGGACTGTACATGCACTGGTTGGCCAAAGAAAATTGGTGCAGCGGATAAAAGACACATCATTCTAATTTCCCTTCGAAATTAGAAGATGTCTAGTGTCATCAGTTCAGAACTGTTAAGCCTTTTGCTCACGCCCTTACTATTAGATTAGGCGGACTTCCCTGCGCCATGCACATGTATCACACAAATGACAGACGCCCACCCAGAGGGCTCAGCCGCACACTGCAATGATAAAAAAGTGCAACCTTGTGATTGGTTGCAGGAGATTGTGCACCGGTATTAACACACCTGAGTGTCTCAGTGGAGCTTACAGCCTCCTGCTAAGTGCAATGGATGTATTTCATCGCTATCTTTTCGGTGAGTTTTTTCTGATTTTTTGTCCTTTAGTGTTTTTTCTGTTAAAACAGACATATGGTTAGGACTCGTAAGTGTGAGGGCCCTTGACAGTGGGTTACGAGCTTATGTATTTTGGCCAAAACATCCACTAACACCTCACATCATCATCTTTAGTGTTTTTTGCGCTTTTTTATCTTTTGCAGTGTGCGGCTGAGCCCTCTGGGGGGTGTCTGTCATTTGTGTGAAGCATGTGTGGAGCCCCCTCGGGACGGGGGTACTCGGTACCGGACCGGTCGGTGTCGGGGAAGTCACGGGTGGCTCGGTCCGGACCGTGTCCCTGGGCCCGCACAATAAGATGGGGAATATTTACAAGGGGATTTGTCATGGGTGACGCCACCCACTTGGTGGGTCCTACACGCTGGGCTTCAGTAAGGGGATACATCACATAGTACTCTTTAATCTTTTGCATAAAGTCAGTTAAGGTATTAGGCTCACCAGAGTATTGGGGCAGCCACATTGCCCCTGGAGTATACGGCATCAGGAACGGCATGATGGGTGCTGTTCCTTGCACCGCTACACCGCCGGACGCTACTGGCTGACCCGGCGCTGCAGCTCCATCGGCTACTCCGCCGCCGTCTTCTACATCGGCCTGCGACATCTTGGGCCCCCTTAGTTAATATGCGCCCTCCGTCTTCCGCTTCCGTCCGGATGTCTATGGGAGGTTCCGGGGTGCAGCAGGGATCTCCTTCCCCGCCGGATGTCGTCAGCACCAAGGGAGGAGGCTGGGTTCGCGCCAATGCAGGGTACCGCCCCCTTTCTTTCCCGCGCGCTCCAAAATGGCGGATTCTCAAATATACAGTTCAGATGGCGCACAGGGTCCAATTCCTTTTGGACCGGGTAGATCCTGTTCGTGACGCCAGGTTGTGGAGCCCCCTCGGGACGGGGGTACTCGGTACCGGACCGGTCGGTGCCGGGGAAGTCACGGGTGGCTCGGTCCGGACCGTGTCCCTGGGCCCGCACAATAAGATGGGGAATATTTACAAGGGAATTTGTCACGGGTGACGCCACCCACTTGGTGCGGACAGTGATGGGGCCGCCGCTGCCGCAGAACCTCCGAGGGTGATGTGATGGCAGCGGAGATGGTGTAGTTCCAGTGGGAAGAACTGTATCCCCCGGGGCAGTAAGGGTTAAAGTCTATTGGGGTTATAGATGGTGGAGACGGGGTTAAAGGACACACACTCACGTTTGGTCGACACTGGTGCACTTCTCCTTCTCTCTGGAGGCTGCAGAGCTGACAGGCTTGTAGCAGGGGGGAGCTCTCTGTGCTGAATCTGGAGCAAAGGTCGCAATCAATACACAGACTCACAGTTTTGCTGTTTTCCAAAGCTTTACTGCAGATGTTGTTCCAGGTTATAGTCCACGGAGTCTGTAATGGGGCTAAGCTCTCTCCCAACCCTGTCCGGGGTCGTCCTTATGCTGCACTGTGTGTGTGTCCTGGCTGCTGCTACCGTGTTTCCCCGAAAGTAAGACCCCCCCGAAAGTAAGGCAGGGTAGAAGGAACGGGGGGGTCTGTTACTATAAGGCCCCCTCCCAAAAGTAAGGCCGCCTGGGGGGGGCGCTGGGGAATATAAGGCCAGTACCTGTTCCCCTGTGTGTCCAGGCTCCTCCAGTGTCCTGCAGCTGCAGCCGCGCTGGAGCAGACGGGGTTAATCACAGCCGAACATGCTGTGTGGCCAGCCTTAAGACACAGCAGCCCGGCTCCAGCTCTGATTGGCTCCCAGGAAGCAGTGGGCGCTGCCAGATGACGTCGTAGGCTCGTCATCTGTCCGCGCCCACTGGTTCCTGGGAACCAATCACAGCTCGAGCCGGGCTGTTGTCATGTCAGGCTGGGCAGAATTCAGCAAGGGCACACAGCATGTTAGGCTGTGATTAACCCTATCTGCTCCAGCACGGCTGCAGCTGCAGGACACTGGAGGAGCCTGGACACACCAGAGGACAGCGAGGAGCCACACTGAGGGCCAGGGGAGCTGGTAAGAAGCAGTGTGTATGTGTATGTGTGTATGTGTGTGTTTGTAAGTGTATATTTGTGTGTGTGTGTATGTGTGTTTGTAAGTGTGTGTGTGTGTGTGTTTGTAAGTGTGTGTGTGTATGTTTGTAAGTGTGTGTGTGTATGTGTGTGTGTATATGTGTGTTTGTAAGTGTGTGTGTGTGTGTATGTGTGTGTTCGTAAGTGTGTGTGTGTATGTTTGTAAGTGTGTGTATGTGTGTGTATGTTTGTAAGTGTGTGTGTGTATGTGTGTGTGTATATGTGTGTTTGTAAGTGTGTGTGTGTGTGTATGTGTGTGTTCGTAAGTGTGTGTGTGTATGTTTGTAAATGTGTGTGTATGTGTGTGTATGTTTGTAAGTGTGTGTGTATGTGTGTGTGTATATGTGTGTTTGTAAGTGTGTGTGTGTGTGTATGTGTGTGTTCGTAAGTGTGTGTGTGTATGTTTGTAAGTGTGTGTATGTGTGTGTGTATGTTTGTAAGTGTGTGCGTGTGTGTGTATGTGTTTGTAAGTGTATGGGTGGGTGGGTGTGTGTGGATGGGAAGCTTCAGTGGCTGGGGCCGCCAATATAAGACCCCCCCGCCGAAAGTAAGACAGGGGGCCACTTTTGGCCCCCCAAAAAATGTAAGACAGGGTCTTACTTTCAGGGAAACACGGTATTAGCTGAGCTGCTGGGATTTCTCACGTCTCTCTCTCTGTATTCTGCTGGTACCACTTGGCTAGGCAACTTGAGTCCTCTGTGCTGTGTTGACCCCTCCGTGTTGCTTTACTCTGGTACTAGGGAGCATCTAGAAATCCCACTGTTCCTGGATTCACTGTGCTGTGGGTGCCAGACACAGTACCGGATCCGGTGTCCGTTCTGTGCGTTCTTCTGGGGCGAGTGAAGGTGTCACTCCAGCTCCCAGACGTGTTTCTCTGTCTGTAGTTCTCCTGTTCCTCTGACCCTTACTATGTCTGCACTGAGCTAACTCTGCTCTCTGTGTGCTCTTCACAGCACTGCACCGTGCTGCACGGTCTGAGCTACTTCCTCATGGGCAAGAGTATATAAGGAAGCAGGTTGTGCTCCCCCTCTTGGCCCAGAGGTGTTAGTGTTTGTCAGTGTGTAGTGGGGGAGAGAACCCATGTGATGTTATTGTGGTACATTAACCCATGGGGTGCCACACATGTACATGGTGCAAGGCAGCCTGCCTAATTTAATAGTAAGGGCTTGACCAATAGGTTGCATACTGACACTATGCGTTACACGTGCTGGTGTGACTCCCTATGGTTAACATTGTGTCTATAAATACCTCCAATTACCTCCCCCATAACATGGCTGGTAGCAGGTGACACAACCGCCCTCAATGCTTTTGATTGTTGCAGGAGATTGTGCAACTGGTATTAAGACACCTGAGTTGCCTCTCAGTGGAGCTTACAGCCCCTAAGTACAATGAATGTTTTTCATGGCTATCTTTTCAGTGAGTTTTTTCTCAAACCAGTAATTGCCAAATTCTTCACTTTCCTCCCAAAAAGGAGGTGTTTGTCCTCAAAGCAGTGATTGCAAAATCCTTCAGTTTCCTCATAAAAAAAGCATTTATTTTGCCCCAAAGAGCTTTTGCTACAGTTCAAAGCAAGTGCTGCATCAAGTGGCCTGTCCTCCTGTTCCCCCACCTCAACATTACATACAGTACAATCCTCAGAGGTGGCATCCCTGTGGCACCCCTGCGTCCGGCAGCTATAAAATGCTATTGCAAGTAAACATCATGTAATTCTATGTCTGAGGAGAATTGTGCTCCTTCTTCTGGATGACTGTAGCAATCACACACTGCCAGATCCCTTATTAGGAGAAAGTGCACCTGATGCCTGATTTGGGCATGTGACACTCTTTCTAGTGAGAGGGAGAGGTAATATATAGTGTAGTTGGACAGAGTAGACAAAGAAGGCGTCCAGTGAGGACGCAACAGGAGCTGCTTTGAAGTGACCAGCTGCATTCATGGATCAAACCATAGGTCATTCAGGCTTATGGAGCCTGATGGCAGAGCTGAAAGCTAGTGAGTTTCAAGCTCACCAGCAACTCAAGTGGAGCTCTTCAGAACATAAAGTAGTACAAAGGTTCAGGGAACTGCTATAGGCACAGATATTTACAGGTGATAAAGTATAATGATGAATCCGGCACCGGACAGTTCTCCAATTTTCAGAATTTATTTGGTGATTATTATAAAGTCATAAAATCAAGCAACCTAGGGAGCACAGTCCCGCTGGACGCGTTTCGTACTACGTACTTCATCAGCAGCTAAAACCAAATGAACAACATACCACATATATACCATGTGTAGCCCTCCCCATCACCAATTAATAATGTTCAGCTGATAGGCTGGAGGAGCCTATACCTATTGCTTATAGTAAAAGCCAATCCAAATCTTTAACTCGTGACAATATACAAAGATATTGGTACATAGACTATGACGGGATAGTGCATGTTGATATGCATACACTAAGAATACATATTCTCATACTTCCTTCCTGTTATTACATGTCACAATTCTATGGAAATACTGTTGTTTAATAAAAATAAGAACAATCCGTGCGATAATTTAGTCCCAACGGGATCCTTGTTTCCAGATTCATGATCCAAAAAAATTCCTTGGTTAACACTGTACGACCCCAATCACCCCCTCTTTTATTGCGGTTAACCCTTTCTATGCCTTGCACCCTGAGAGTGGATAAATCACCATTGTGAACATCTCTAAAATGTTTAGAAAGGCCTGATAAATTTCTGCCAACAGTTCTGGGGTTAGGGATTGAACTCCAAACTCCAGCCATTGCTGGAGGGTTCGCTAGGTTTCATCCGAGATTCTAAACAATTATTGAGTGAGGTGAGACACATGAAGTGGCAGCCTGATTACCAGTGGATAACATGCGATGTAATATCATTATACTCATGTATCCCACATGACCGGGCTATACAAGTACTGTCAGACATTTTGCATAATAGTAGCATGTATGCAGCCGAAGAAAAGGAGTTCATTATAATGTGTCTCACACACTTACTTAGGAACAACTATTTTCTCTCTGATGCCAGATACTATGTCCAGAAGTGTGGTTGCCCCATGAGGTCTAATTTTTCACCTTCTCTGGCAAATCTCTATATGATAGCCTGGGAAATGCAGTACATTCATGTTGAGACCAACCCATATCTTGATCGTGTGCTCTGGTGGGGGAGGTACATCGACGACGTCATACTGATATGGAGGGAGCCGTCGAGGTGCCTCCCCCCCCGGGATTCTGACCTTTGTGGGTTCTTCTCATACATGAATGACAATGATTACAATGTGCGATTTACCTATGAAGTGCACGGGGCTCAGGCACACTTTCTTGACATTACGTTACTGGGTGATAGTATGACAGGAGTCATAATCACATCTCTGTATCGCAAACCAATCGCAGGCAATACATTGCTCCATGCTACAAGTAGTCACCCTCGACATGTAGTGAGGAATCTGCCACGGGGGGAGCTGATAAGGGCAAAGAGAGCCTGCACATTAGATCAAACATTCCAGGAGGAGGCTGCTAACATTAGCAAACGCCTCTGTAGCCGCGGTTACTCACTACACCATGTGAATGACGCTCTACAAGAGGTAGAGATAAGATCAAGAGATTCCTTACTGGAACCAGTGATGGTACAGACTAATGCTAACCCTTTAAATGACCGTGGCTCACAACATCAGGAGAATAATGTGAGACAGCCTAACACATATATACCAACATTCTCTACCACATACAGTCAGGACTACAGTGCTATTGTGGGGATTATTCACAAGTATATCCCCATATTGCATGAAGATCCAGTCTTACATAGAATTTTGCACGATGGGTATAGATGTGTACCAAGAAAATCTATGACAATAGGTAATATTTTATCTCCGTCATTATTTTCTTTGAGCACCCCTCCCCTGACCTGGCTCAGCACCAAGGGAAATTATCCTTGTGGGGGGGTGAGATGTGGTCTCTGTAAGTACATGGTAAAAACTAAGACGTTCCAGAGTTATACTAATGCCAAAAGCCATGGAATCAATGGGTATATTAATTGTAATACTGCCCATGTGGTTTACATGGCCTCCTGTGAATCATGCAGAAAAAACTATGTGGGGTGCACCACCAGACCCCTGAAGAAAAGGCTGGGGGAACATATGATGGGTTCAATCCCTAACCCCAGAACTGTTGGCAGAAATTTATCAGGCCTTTCTAAACATTTTAGAGATGTTCACAATGGTGATTTATCCACTCTCAGGGTGCAAGGCATAGAAAGGGTTAACCGCAATAAAAGAGGGGGTGATTGGGGTCGTACAGTGTTAACCAAGGAATTTTTTTGGATCATGAATCTGGAAACAAGGATCCCGTTGGGACTAAATTATCGCACGGATTGTTCTTATTTTTATTAAACAACAGTATTTCCATAGAATTGTGACATGTAATAACAGGAAGGAAGTATGAGAATATGTATTCTTAGTGTATGCATATCAACATGCACTATCCCGTCATAGTCTATGTACCAATATCTTTGTATATTGTCACGAGTTAAAGATTTGGATTGGCTTTTACTATAAGCAATAGGTATAGGCTCCTCCAGCCTATCAGCTGAACATTATTAATTGGTGATGGGGAGGGCTACACATGGTATATATGTGGTATGTTGTTCATTTGGTTTTAGCTGCTGATGAAGTACGTAGTACGAAACGCGTCCAGCGGGACTGTGCTCCCTAGGTCGCTTGATTTTATGACTTTATAATAATCACCAAATAAATTCTGAAAATTGGAGAACTGTCCGGTGACGGATTCATCATTATACTTTATCACTTGTTGGACGTACGGGACGTCTCCACCTGGCACCAACCGGTCCACTGGAATTCGGTGAGCACGAAACCCCCCTCCCCTTATCCCTCATCATCTACATACACCCGTGACGTGCTCCCGTAACCTAAGACTATTATATTGCTAAGGATAATGACCGGGACTAGCAATTTTGCAGCTGCACTTGAATTGCGTGCAAACAAAGCTGCCAATCTATTTTCTAAGGAGCCCTCAGCAGGACCGAGTGTGGACATGTCAGATATGAGGGCGCTGTTTTCTGGTTTGGAGAAATCAATGATACAGCACCTCAAGACCTGGTGGGATTACACCACACTAGAGAAATACATTGGTCATTCAATGATACGTAGGGGATTAAGGCTGAAGAAGTTTGCCACTACAGTATATAGTGACGATTTCACCAAAAAGTGGCAAGCCATTCTAACGGATGCATCCATGAGATTAATGAAACTCATAATGGAGGAGGAGGGGGAGAAACTGAATACGTTGGAGGAGTCAATTAAGGAAATGGAGGTGTCACTCAATACCTTCAATAAACATCCTGATTTTGATTCTCTCCACATCCAGCTCCAACAAAATGTCAAAGATGTGGAGCAAGCTATCACAGATATAAAAAAGAAAAAATTTATGAGAGACTGTAAAGACTATGAAGATCAGACTGTGTACGTTTGGAAAAGGTCTACGCCCAGACGTCCCAGATCCATTCTTCGGAACAGTCAAACCCCCGGTAGAGGGGCACATGTAAGCTTTTCGACACCGCTCAGTAAGGACTCTGGTTCAGTTTTTTTTACCACCAGCACCCCGCATGCCCCCATACAAAAGGGACAATCATCCCCTCACCCTCAACCTCAACCAAAAAACGGAGGACGAGGAGAAGGGGGAAAAGGAGGAGGCAGAAATCATCCGTACTCCCTGAGGAGAAAACGCTAAGTATGGACTACCATTGTAATGTGATCAATTTGTCTGCTTGTGTTCTTTCAGATACGGAACTAACATTATTGGGTAAGGGTTTGAATTATGCACCTACATGTAGAGGTGATATTGCTAGAACCTTGTGTGATGTGAACAAGTTTGTTAGGGCACTAACTGTAAAAAAGCATTTCTTTAATGAGGGATCAAATGATGTTGTTGAGGGTTCGCAGGTTAATGGCCCCTCCACACCTTCTATTATCCCCCTGTCATTGCCCTTAAGAGATCAAATAGCCCTACGTGATCTTGCTTACTTGTCCAATACTCAGGATCAGGGGCAGAATCATTCTCGTGCATCTCACATTCCCATTCCCAATCCTCAGTTCTACCCCATTAACTCGAGGGCTCCTGCAATGGATAACTTCCAGCATGTATTGGAGAGAGAGATTAAATCTCTTCTCCTTTCCCGTACTGCTGGACGTGACAATCTTACAGATATGGAAAGGGTCTCTTTAAAAACCCTTAAGAACAATTCTTACATAGGGTGGGTCTGTGGTGGTTATGGATAATACCCTATACCACAGGGAAATCCTATCCTTGCTCGCGGACCGCACAGCATATGAACAAGTGCCTACTGACCCCACGACTAGAGTCCAAAAAGAATTAGCACAATTACTCAAAGAGGGTCAGACGATGGGTGTTATAACAACTAAATCCCAGGAGTATTTGCTCCCTGAAAAAACTCTATGCCCCATTTTTCATGCACTACCCAAGGTGCACAAACCTGTTTTTCCTCCACCTTTGAGGCCTATTGTTGCCGGCATCGGAGGGGTCAATGAGAGACTCTCCAGCTGGCTGGACTCCAAACTCCAGCCATTGCTGGAGGGTTCGCTAGGTTTCATCCGAGATTCTAAACAATTATTGAGTGAGGTGAGACACATGAAGTGGCAGCCTGATTACCAGTGGATAACATGCGATGTAATATCATTATACTCATGTATCCCACATGACCGGGCTATACAAGTACTGTCAGACATTTTGCATAATAGTAGCATGTATGCAGCCGAAGAAAAGGAGTTCATTATAATGTGTCTCACACACTTACTTAGGAACAACTATTTTCTCTTTGATGCCAGATACTATGTCCAGAAGTGTGGTTGCCCCATGAGGTCTAATTTTTCACCTTCTCTGGCAAATCTCTATATGATAGCCTGGGAAAGGCAGTACATTCATGTTGAGACCAACCCATATCTTGATCGTGTGCTCTGGTGGGGGAGGTACATCGACGACGTCATACTGATATGGAGGGGAGCCGTCGAGGTGCCTCCCCCCCGGGATACTGACCTTTGTGGGTTCTTCTCATACATGAATGACAATGATTACAAAGTGCGATTTACCTATGAAGTGCACGGGGCTCAGGCACACTTTCTTGACATTACGTTACTGGGTGATAGTATGACAGGAGTCATAATCACATCTCTGTATCGCAAACCAATCGCAGGCAATACATTGCTCCATGCTACAAGTAGTCACCCTCGACATGTAGTGAGGAATCTGCCACGGGGGGAGCTGATAAGGGCAAAGAGAGCCTGCACATTAGATCAAACATTCCAGGAGGAGGCTGCTAACATTAGCAAACGCCTCTGTAGCCGCGGTTACTCACTACACCATGTGAATGACGCTCTACAAGAGGTAGAGATAAGATCAAGAGATTCCTTACTGGAACCAGTGATGGTACAGACTAATGCTAACCCTTTAAATGACCGTGGCTCACAACGTCAGGAGAATAATGTGAGACAGCCTAACACATATATACCAACATTCTCTACCACATACAGTCAGGACTACAGTGCTATTGTGGGGATTATTCACAAGTATATCTGTCACGGGTGGCACGGATGACAGGGTGGAGGCCACGCGCAGACGATCCCAGCGTTTGGCCCACCAGCCATAATGGTGGAGGATGGTCCGTCTCTTTCAGGAGCATTTACCTTCTGTGTTGATGGAAAGAAGGTGTGATGAGATCTCTCTATTATGGGGAGACGGCTGTGGAGGTCTTGCGCTCGGTCTGGTTTTATCCACCAATGTTGTAGGTCACTAGGACCCAGCAGACTCCTTCCACCTTTATAAGGAGGTTCATTACCCTTCCTCGGTGCAGGTGATAGTTCCTTGTGCACACTTTATCCTTGCTCCAGCAGAAGCTGAGATTGTGGAGGTTGCTGTGTTCTGCTGTCAGATAAGTGTTTCCTTTTCCCAAATGTCTGTCTTCCCTGGTGTTTGTCTTTAGTTGATAGTGGAGGGGTCTAGTGAACCTCTCCATCTGATCCTTAGATAAGATAGATCTAGGATCAGAGAGGGACGAGGTTCGTGGTCGGCGACAGTTGAGGAGACTGTATAGGGACGTTAGGGCAGACAGGGTCAGCTCTAGGAAGTCTAGGGGTCACCGTCTCCTTCTTGTGCCCTTAGCATTAGGACTCCTGATCCCCCCCCCTGTCGTTATCCTACGCTGGGTGTCTTCCCCACTCCCAGCGTGACAATATCCCCATATTGCATGAAGATCCAGTCTTACATAGAATTTTGCAGGATGGGTATAGATGTGTACCAAGAAAATCTATGACAATAGGTAATATTTTATCTCCGTCATTATTTTCTTTGAGCACCCCTCCCCCGACCTGGCTCAGCACCAAGGGAAATTATCCTTGTGGGGGGGTGAGATGTGGTCTCTGTAAGTACATGGTAAAAACTAAGACGTTCCAGAGTTATACTAATGCCAAAAGCCATGGAATCAATGGGTATATTAATTGTAATACTGCCCATGTGGTTTACATGGCCTCCTGTGAATCATGCAGAAAAAACTATGTGGGGTGCACCACCAGACCCCTGAAGAAAAGGCTGGGGGAACATATGACGGGTTCAATCCCTAACCCCAGAACTGTTGGCAGAAATTTATCAGGCCTTTCTAAACATTTTAGAGATGTTCACAATGGTGATTTATCCACTCTCAGGGTGCAAGGCATAGAAAGGGTTAACCGCAATAAAAGAGGGGGTGATTGGGGTCGTACAGTGTTAACCAAGGAATTTTTTTGGATCATGAATCTGGAAACAAGGATCCCGTTGGGACTAAATTATCGCACGGATTGTTCTTATTTTTATTAACCCCTAGACGACAGCCTAACGTCTACAGACGTCCGAAAAACAGGGTACTAAAGCCCAGCCGTACGTCTGTAGACGTCGGGCAGGAAATAGCCCTGTAGCGCCGCCCCTGGAGCTAATACCTCTAGGGTGTCAGCGTACCGATTGTAGCTGACACCCTAGAGAGTTGTAATTAGCTCCTTTTGTACCCGCACCTGTAATGTGATGACCGGTAAACACCGTTTACCGATCATCACATTACAAAAGTGAAAGTGCTTTGTACAAAATGCTTTCACTTTGATCCGACATGAAAACACATGTCGGATCAAAGTGATCCATTAACCCCTAAGGCCCCTAAGACCCCCTGTGCCTGAGATTACCCCCCTTACCCCCCCACCCCTCCCCCGGGCCATCTCAAAATGGCGGCGCATGTAAAAACGCGCCGCCTCCCCTGCAGCTGCATGCGATCTGACATGTCACAAGTCAGATCGCATGACTGACACATCCCCCTGTGCCCCCCAACACTTTCTGCAGCCTCCAGCCCCCCATCTCCAGCTCTTCCAGCCTCGCTCCTGCAGCCCCCTCCTCGCTCCTACAGCTTCCCTCCTCCGGTCCTCCAGCTTCCCTCCGCTCCTCCAGCCCCGCTCCTCTGATACCCACAGCCCCCTCCTCGCCCCTCCAGCCCCGCACCTCTAACCCGCTCCTCTAACCCTCTCCTCCGCTCCTCTTACCCGCTCCCCCGGCTCCCCGGCTCCCCTCCTCGCTCCTCCGGCCCCGCTCCTGCAGCTTCCCTCCTCCTCTCTCTCTCACCTGCTCCTCGTTCCTGGGGTCCCGCTCCTGGATCCTGGAGTCCCGATCCTGGGGTCCCGCTCCTGGATCCTGGGGTCCCGCTCCTGGATCCTGGAGTCCCGATCCCGGCACCAGCAGCAGTCTGTCTCCTCTTCTGTGCGCGCAGCTGTGTGAGCTGCGCGCACTCTCAGGGGAATGATAGGTCATGAACTCTGTAAGTTCATGACCTATCATTCCCCTGGGGTCACACACTCTCAGGGGAATGATAGGTCATGAACTTACAGAGTTCATGACCTATCATTCCCCTGGGGTCACACAGGGTTAAGTGATCTTCATGGTGATCTGCTTTAGAGATCATGAAGATCAGTTACCCCTGTGTGGTCCCTGGATTGTGATGGGTCATGACCTTAGAGTTCATGACCTATCATTCCCCTGAGGTCAAACAAGGGTTAAGTCATGAACTCTAAGTTCATGACCCATCACAATCCAGGAGTCACACAGGGGTACCTTTACACGCCGTAACCGTTGAGAGAAATATTGACGGCGATATGTCGCCTTGCAATAATCGCCGTCAAAATCTCTCCCAATTGCGGCATGTAATTGGGAAATTTGGCGGCGATCTGTCGCCTCGCCACGGTCGCCTGATCTCTGTGCACTGCTCTGAAATCAGGCGACCGTGGCGAGGCGACATATCGCCGCCAAATTCCCCAATTACACGCCGCAATTGGGAGGGATTTTGAACGGCGATTATTGCAAGGCGACATATCGCCGTCAATATTTCTCGCCGCGATTGCGGCGTGTAAACGTACCCTTAGAGATTATTATGAAGATCCGTTAATCTCTGTGTGACCCCAGGATCATGATAGGTCATGAACTTACAGCGTTCATGACCTATCATTCCCCTGGGAGAGTGCCTTATTATAGCATATGGGGGATGCCCCCATATGCTATAACACCGAGAAACATCGCGGGACCGCCCACTGGACTACGTCGGACATCACCGCCCACTGGACTACGTCGGACGCCACAGACAAATAAAGATGGGGTCTAAATTGTGTTTGTTTTTTTTTCTAATAAAAAAATCTTTCTCTGTGTTGTGTCTTCTTTACAATTTACTAGAGATTCCTAATGGCGGGTCTAACATTGGCCCTATATTATGAATCTCGGGCTTAGTGCCAGCTGCCAAAAAGCTGGCATTAACCCCTTATTACCCAGTCTGCCACCGCTACACGGCAGCTGGAAGAGCTGGATACAGCGCCAGAAAATGGCGCTTCTATGAATGCGCCATTTTCTGGGGCGGCTGCGGGCTGCAATTCGCAGCGGGGGGGGCCCAGAAAGCTTGGGCCTCCCTACGCTGAGGATTCCAGCGCCCAGCTGCCTAGTTGTACCTGGCTGGCCCAAAAACATGGCGAAGCCCACGCCGTTTTTTTTTTAATTATTTCATGAAATAATTAAAAAAAAAAAAGGGCTTCCCTATATTTTTGGTTTCCAGCCAGGTAAAACTAGGCAGAAGGGGTTGGTGGCAGCCCGTAGCTGCCTGCTGTACCTGGCTGGACCAAAAGTGTGGCGAAGCCCCACGTCATTTTTTTTTAAAAATTTAATAAAGAACTACTAGAAAAAAATGCAGGAGAGGAGATGACCAGGACCGGTGTCTCCGGATCTTGTGCACATGCTCTAAGGCTGCTTTCACATCAGCAGCTTTTGCCGATCGCGGCAGATGCGGTGAAAAAAAAGCATCTGCCGCGATTACCGCATAACCGCTGCACTTACGGCAAGCCCCATGCAATGTCTATGGGGCTTGCGGTAAGTGTGCGGCAGGTGCGGCAAGTACGGTTTCGGCACTTGCAGCAGGTGCAGCCGCGAAAAAAAAACGCGGTCAGCCGTGTTTTTTTTGCTGCCGCATCTGCTGCAAGTGCTGATACTGCACTTGCCGCACCTGCCGCAAGCCCGCATAGACATTCTATGGGGCTTGCCGCAAGTGCAGCAGTTATGCGGTAATCGCGGCAGATGCGTTTTTTTCACCGCATCTGCCGTGAACGGCAAAAACCGCTGATGTGAAAGTACCCTAAAAGTGAGAAATTGTGTGAAAAAAAGAAAATGTTCAATATGACGTTATCAAATTCTGTGAAGTAGCTGTAGCTTCAAAATGCTCACTATACCACTAGACATAATCCGTGAGGCGTCTAGTTTCCAAAATGGGGTCACTTGTGGGGGAGCTCCAATGTTTAGGCACACAGGGGCTCTCCATACGCGACATGGTGTCCGCTAACTATTGGAGCTAATTTTCCATTCAAATTGTTAGCGGACACCATGTCGCATATGGAGAGCCCCTGTGTGCCTAAACATTGGAGCTCCCCCACAAGTGACCCCATTTTGGAAACTCGACCCCCCAAGGAACATATCTAGATGCATAATGAGTACTTTCAACCCTCAGATGCTTCACAAATTGATCCATAAAAATGAAAAAAGACAATTTTTGTGGAAAAGAAAGTACTTTTTCATTTTTACGGATCAGTTTGTGAAGCACCTGGGGGTTCAAAGTGCTCACTATGCTTCTAGATAAGTTCCTTGTGGCGTATAGTTTCCAAAATGGGGTCACTTGTGGGGGAGCCCCAATGTTTAGACACACAGGGGCTCTCCATACGTGACATGGTGTCCGCTAACAATTGGAATTGTAAGTTGATACTATGTCGTGTATGGCGATCCCCTGTGTGCCTAAATATTGAAGCTCCCCCACAAGTGACCCCATTTTGGAAACTAGACACCCCAAGGAATTTATTTAGATGCATAGGGAGCACTTTGGACCCCCAGGTGCTTCACAAATTGATCCATAAAAATGAAAAAGTACTTTTTTTTCACAAAAATCTTCTTTTATTTTCATTTATGGACTAATTTGTGAAGCACCTGGGGTATGAAAGTGCACACTATGCATCTAGATATGTTCCTTGGGGGGTCTAGTTTCCAAAATGGGGTCACTTGTGGGGGAGCTCCAATTTTTAGGCACACAGGGGCCCCCCATATGCGACATGGTGTCCGCTAACAATTTGAATGGAAAATTAGCTCCAATAGTTAGCGGACACCATGTCGCGTATGGAGAGCCCCTGTGTGCCTAAACATTGGAGCTCCCCCACAAGTGACCCCATTTTGGAAACTAGACATCCCCTGGAATTTATTTAGATGCATAGTGAGCTCTTTGAACCCCCAGGTGCTTCACAAATTGATCCGTAAAAATGAAAAAGTACTTTCTTTTCCACAAAAAGTTTCTTTTTTCATTTTTATGGTTTCATTTGTGAAGCACCTCGGGGTTCAAAGTGCTCATCACCCATCTAGATAAGTTCCTTGGGTGGTCTAGTTTCCAAAATGGGGTCACTTGTGAGGGAGCTCCAATGTTTAGGCACACAGGGGCTTTCCATACGCAACATGGTCTCCGCTAACAATTGGAGCTAATTTTCCATTCAAATTGTTAGCGGACACCATGTCGCATATGGAGAGCCCTCGTGTGCCTAAACATTGGGGCTCCCACACAAGTGACCCCATTTTGGAAACTAGACACCCCAAGGAATTTATTTAGATGCATAGTGAGCACTTTGAACCCTCTGGTGCTTTACAAATTGATCCGTACAAATGAAAAAGTATTTTTTTTTTCACAAAAACTTTCTTTTGTCCTCAATTTTTTAAATTTCACATGAGCAACAGGATAAAATGCATCCTAAAATTTGTTGGGCAATTTCTCCTGAGTACACACCGATACCTTATATGTGCTTATAAACCACTGTTTGGGCGCACGGCAGGACTCGAAAGGGAAGGAGCGCCATTTGACTTTTTGAATGGAAACTTAGCTCCAAAAATCAAATTGCGCTCCCTTCCTTCTGAGCCCTGCTGTGCGCCCAAACAGTGGTTTATGACCACTTATGAGGTATCGGTGTACTCAGGAGAAATTGCCCAACAAATTTTAGGATGCATTTTATCCTGTTGCCCATGTGAAAATTAAAAAATTGAGGCTAAAAGAACATTTTTGTTGGAAAAATTAAAATGTCCATTTTTTGTTTCCACTTTGCTTTAGTTCCTGTAAAGCACCTGAAGGGTTAATAATCTTCTTGAATGTAGTTTTGAGTAGCTTGAGGGGTGCAGTTTTTGGAATGGTGTCACTTTTGGGTGTTTTCTGTCGTGTACACCCCTCAAAGGGACTTCAAATGTGATGCGGTCACTAAAAAAATGGTTTTGTAAATTTTGCTGGAAAAATGAGAAATTGCTGATGAACTTTGAACCCTTATAACGTCCTAACCCCAAAAAATTTTTTTCCCAAAATTGCGCTGATGTAAAGTAGACATGTGGGAAATGTTATTTATTAACTATTTTGTGCCACATAACGCTCCGGTTTAACAGAATAAAAATTCAAAATTTGAAAATGGTGAAATTTTCAAAATTTTTGCCAATTTTTTAATATTTTCACAAATAAACGCAAAAATGATCGACCTAAATTTACTACCAACATGAAGCCCAATATGTCACGAAAAAACAATCTCAGAATCGCTCGGATCCAATGAAGCGTTCCAGAGATATTACCTCATAAAGGGAGAGTGGTCAGAATTACAAAAAATGGTCCGGTCATTAAGGTGGAAATTGGCTCCGTCACTAAGGGGTTAAACAACAGTATTTCCATAGAATTGTGACATGTAATAACAGGAAGGAAGTATGAGAATATGTATTCTTAGTGTATGCATATCAACATGCACTATCCCGTCATAGTCTATGTACCAACATCTTTGTATATTGTCACGAGTTAAAGATTTGGATTGGCTTTTACTATAAGCAATAGGTATAGGCTCCTCCAGCCTATCAGCTGAACATTATTAATTGGTGATGGGGAGGGCTACACATGGTATATATGTGGTATGTTGTTCATTTGGTTTTAGCTGCTGATGAAGTACGTAGTACGAAACGCGTCCAGCGGGACTGTGCTCCCTAGGTCGCTTGATTTTATGACTTTATAATAATCACCAAATAAATTCTGAAAATTGGAGAACTGTCCGGTGACGGATTCATCATTATACTTTATCACTTGTTGGACGTACGGGACGTCTCCACCTGGCACCAACCGGTCCACTGGAATTCGGTGAGCACGAAACCCCCCTCCCCTTATCCCTCATCATCTACAGATATTTACAGGACCTGCCTGGCGGGAAGTAACTCACAGTAATCAAGAGGGAGTACTGGAATCTTAAGGCACCAAGAAACCCAACATAAAGGAAAAATTAGCAGGGAGGACAATATATATACTTACCCAGCGGATCAGACTACAGTACTTATCAATTGTAACACAAAAAACAGCAGCATTCTGCTAAGAAATATAATAGGAAATTAGAGCAATATTTCAGCTAAAAAAATAAGGTGTAAAATTAAAACACTTAGCTTTATAAATATGGCCATATTGATAAACTGCCCAGTTGTCATGTTGAGATGTCTCACTTGTACTGGGTTTCCAAAGCTCAGCTGTATAGTAAAAATTCATAATCCATATGGTACAATCGATGTGAAAATACAACGCGTTTCAGCTACACAATCGCATAAAAATAGCCTTCCTCAGGTTTTATCCAAATCTAAATACATAATCACGAATAATATGTGTCACAGCTTCCGGCGGTTATGTCGCTATCCCATAATCCACCGCACTGCACCGGAAGTACGCCAACTGCCATATTGGAACACCCAAGTGATGGATGTTCTAATATGACGATAACCACTAACACCGCACTTCAGCTGCCTGACACCCCCCACCTCTGCCGACCACAGTCCCGCTCCTACCAGTCCACATAGTGTCCCCCTGCCACCCAGTGTCCCACGTTATCTGGTCTCCGTTGTTCCCCCCTCGCAGATCCCGCAGCCTCCAGAGGCTCACCTCTCATTGCCTCTCAGTCTACAGGACCTCTGATGATTTCAAAGTCACGTGAATGATTACGTGACTATGACATCACTAACTACAGGTCTGCACAGTTCTACACGGCATTCAGCGTGGCCACACAGGGTAAGAGGCATGGAGCTGTCACAGCAGGGAAGGAGGGAATGGGGGGCAGAAAGACAAAAGGGGAGCAGAGTGGGGGCACTGAAACAGAAGAGGGAATCAGACAGAGGCAATGGGGGCAGAGACACGAAAGGGGGAGCAGAGGGGGAGCACAAAAACAGAAGTGGGGGATCAGACAGAGGGAATGGGGGGGCAGAGACAAAGGTGGAGAGCAGAGGGGGAGCACAAACAGAAGGGGGATCACACAGAGGGAATGGGGGGCAGAGATACAAAAGAGGGAAGCAGAAGGGGAGCACAGAAACAGAAGGGGAGATCAGACAGAGGGAATGGGGCAGAGACACAAAATGGGGGAGCACAGAAACAGAAGGGGGATCAAAGAGAGTGAATTGGGCGATGAAACACAAAAGGGAGTAGCAGAAGGGGGCACAGAAATAAAAGGGGGGAGCAGAGAGAGGAAATGGGGCTGAGGCACAAAAGGGGGAGCAGAGGGGGAGCACACAAGCAGAAGGCTGCTCATCTCCCGCCAAAGGGAGGTCAGCGCCGACACTGCCAGGAGATGAGATGAGTGGCGGCCACCACCAGCAAATCAGTGGTGACCACCGACCAATCTGCTGCTAGCGGTATTAGCGGCAGATTTCAATCCCGTTATCAGCTGACCAGCTTAGGGAGGAAGGGTCACGGGAGGTAGAAGGCTTGGGGAGGCAGGGGCATGGGGGAAGCAGAGTCATGGAGAGAGATAGGGAGAAACAGTGCACACGGGAGAGACAGCACACACAGGGGCTGAGAGCACACAGAGTGGAGAGAAAGGCACAAGTAATAGAGAGCGCACAGGGGAGAGACAGGACACACAGGAGAGAGCGCACAAGGGTACACTGGCACAGAGACCTCTAGAGAGATTTCTAGTAAATAAATAGTCACAATCACAATTTCCACATCGAAAGTCGTTATATTTCCACATCGATTGTGTTTAAATGTCTTTATTAACACAAACAAATAATAGAATAATAATCCAATAACACAATTTATTCATTTATCAATTAAACATACAGATTATGATGTCATCAAGCACATTTTAACAAATATTCAACAAAGTAAAGGGAAGGATAGGGAGACAAGCAAACAGAGGTACAAGGGGGACAACTATAACCAATCAATTGTACCATATGGATTATGAACTTTTAATATACAATAAATCGTTAAAACGAACGCCAACTTCTAATTGATTCAGGAAACGCTGGGAAACACCTCTGGATATCCTTTTCCGAAACCATTGTTGACAGGCTCGCTGGTTGAAAGGCCCGACTGATGTGGATCAAAGCTGCAGACCAAACAGGACCTAAATCAATAAGAACCCGTAAGTGGGCCTATATGCACCATAGAAAGACACCGTAAAGGTGAACAAAAACTCTTTGTTATTATTTTGATTACAATACCCTCTACACTTAGATCTGTGCCCGCTCTCTCCTGTCTCCCCTTATTCTAGATCCCACAACCACTGAGGTCTTATCTCCATGTGTCACCTCATGTCACAACTCTCCAACCGCAGAACTGATAGATGGGCGATTCAGCAGAGATCTTCAGACATTCTATTCCATGGGTATCAGAGGTATGCTCCAAAGACACATACTCTAGAGGAGGCAAGCATCAGTTCCGATGCCCAAAATCTTTCGAACTTGGATCCGGGGACGCTTGAAGTAGGGTCCCAGCAGAATCCAGACCCTCGTCAGCACACATTTACCCCTGAGGCTGAAAGTGATGATGACGATGATGAGACTCAGATACCTCAGGAGCACCCGCACTGTACTTTGTGTTTACGACAGGAAGAGGAGGAGGGTGACTCTTAAGGTGAGGAGTGGGACAACAGAGAGGATAATGACGAGGGTCGAGATCCCACTTGGAATTGACCCACCTCAGGGCCCTTGGGTGGTACTGGGTCCAGGGCGTTGTTAAAAGGTGCTGTCATTGGTGGCCGATGCCCGGAGCCGTGACCCTGTTGGTCACTGAAAAATGTGTAAAAAAAAAAAAAATAATAAAATAAAATCTTTATGACGCCACCTACGGTACCTGGTAATGTTACCAGCGCTGCTTTCAGACCTCTAGGGATGATAGTAGGCAGCTGGATGGTAATGCTCCCCGCAGGTGGAGCAGGAGGATCCCTGGGTCAGTGCTGGAAATGGAGAAGTCTCACAGGAAGCTGGCTCCGCAGGTGGAGGCTTGCTGCAGTCTATGCTGAAGTGACTGGAATATAAACTTCCCCAGCACGATGAAATAAAACACCACACTTTGCTTAGGCTCTGCACGGGTTTACTGGTAACTTTCAGGCAGCTTACAAATGGTACACAGTAACGGGTAGCTGGCCTGGGTAGTCACCAGGGAATAGAATGTCTCTTTGAGGCCCTCAGTGGTGTTCCTGCCGGTTTCTCCCTCTGTCCTTGCACTGCGCTGTTTCTCCTTTCCTTCCTAGCGCGGCCCTGCACAGAGTACTTCGCCGGTCCCCACGGGTCTCTTTAGAGGTAGTCCTTTACTAAGGAACTCATGACCATATATGGGGCCCTTTGTGGGAAATATGCCAAGGCTTGGAAGAGACTCTCTGAGGAGCTTGCATCCCTCCGGTTTGGCGGCTCAGGGCTGAACTCCTGCACCGTACTCAGATAGTGCAGCAAGAAGGCACTCAATTATCTGACGCATTCATGGGGCCTAAGTCCTTGTTGTGTTGGTGGTGCCATAAAAATTGAGCTACCATCCTCCCTCCTCTCCCACCAACCTCGGACAACAGAAAGGGGAATCATTTCTTTTTCATCTCCTGACTGTTCTATGTCCTTCCCCTCTTCATCCTTGTCCTCCTCCATTTATTCCTTTGCTCCTTCACTAACAGTTTTTCTGGTATCATGAGTCTACCTCTTTCATTCTACTCCACCCTGCCATGCGATCCGGCTATGTGATGAGAGTCCGGACCTTTGAGAAATTGGTATCCTTTCCGCATACTCATCTTCGTCCCTCTCCTCCTCCTCTGTTACAACCACCTCATCCTGCAGACTTTTCAAAGTTTATTCCAGCATGTAGATGACTGAAATAATGATGATGATTATGATGGCATCATCAGCACTAACCATCGTAGAACCTTAGAAACATTTCGAAACTGTGCAGAAGGGTGCAGAAGTTGTTTATCTGTGCCCGCTCTACAAGCATCATTTGCACCACATTCGGCTCACATTGAGTCACTGTACATGTCATTACATACTGCTCCTGGACTTGTCATTGTTACTACAGTCACTGCAACATGTGCAGAGTGGAATTCAACCATGTCGGCACATCATATATTAAATGGTTTACCGGTTGTCCGAAAGACCTCAGTAGCAATTGTGGAAGTGAGCACACAGCACCCATACCTTATGTAATGTTGTAAAGATGCAATATTCTAGACATAAATCTAGAAATTTGGAGCGGCCCACCATTTTTGCAAAGTGAGTACAAACTGGAAAGTTAGAGTGCCAGTTAAATAGGATTTGGCAGATAATTACGTAAATTATCACCAGATGCCAGATTTACACCAATAACCTGCAGACACATGAAAAGGTTCTCTAATTTTGATCAGTGTTCTTTTTCATTTATCTCATTTACATTTGATTTAGAATATATTCAATTCATGATGTATGCTTAAAATACTGGTAATTTACTCATGTTAGGCTGTGGTCACACATGCCAATTCATTTTTCATAGTGTTCCGTTTATCAAATCCGTTGTTTTTGGGTACATTTTGAGCCTCCTGTGCTGCTCTGCGTTTTTGGACAAAGCCATTTTTTGTCAAACAAATGCTAGTAAAAACGGATCCGTTAACGGATGGTGCCTATATGTGCCATCCATTAACGGATCCGTTTCCCATAGGGCCTTATGTTACCTTATGTTACCAAAAAACGGTCTGTTTTTTCCAGCACCTAAAAACGTTGCTTGCAACATTTTTTGGACCCTGGGAAGAGGTCTTCAAAAACAGAATTACCCATAAAGTGCCCCATCTGTTAATGGACCGTTTTTTGGACTTAGAAAGAAAAAAGAGAAAAGAAATTCCCAAAAAATTCCCGAAAACAGATCAAGAGCAAAACGGCTGGCATGTGTGACCACAGCCTGACCACAACCTTAGTATATTTTCACATAGGACAACACAATGGCTTTACTATTAAAGAAATTCTGTGGTGTTCTCTAATTTTAATCGCCAGTGTTCTGTAGGAAAATATATGCTCCAAAAATGAAATGGCGCTCTGAGCAATGCCATGTGCCCAAACAGTGGCAGCATACTCAGGAGAAATTGCACAACAAATGTTGGGGTCTAATTTCTTTTGCTATCCTTGGGAAAATGAAAATATTTGATGCTGAAACAACATTTTTGTGGGAAAAATCTAAATATTTCATTTTCTTGATTTACATTATAAAATTCTGCACTACATGCAATCCAGTTACCGGCTCTGGATCTGCAGCCTGCGTGAAAAATCATGCAGGCTGCAGTTTTCTGAGCGCTTCTGTGATCCTCAATGCGGTAACCGCATTGCTCAGAATGTGTAATCCTGAGCAATGCGGTTACCGTATACTTTGTTCATCCCTGCTGCCGCAGGGATGAACAAAAGTGTTAACTGTGTATTAAAGCATTAATTATTAATATTACTTGTGGGCAACATGTCTCTAGGGGGTGCCCACCCTCCCTAGAGACATGCTGTCCACTCCTGTGGGCACCTGAGGGGTTAATAACCTATTTACTGTAAGCCAGCTATTGTCGGCTTTGTACAATTTTATCAATGAAGCCGCGGATCCCCTGACAGTTGCGCAGATACTGTACGTAATGTACTTATAGTATCTGCCGCTGTCTGAGGTCCTGTAGTCATTTACATTAGATCTATGGTGGTGTGCTGCCCATTCGCTGCATTTTGCCGGTATCGCCTGGTAGCACCGGCTTTCTCAAGGGGGTATCTCCACCTTGCCCTCTGCTATACTGCCCTTATATACGCTACCTGAATTGCTCATTGCCCACCCCTACGACACTACCGGCATCTTCACGTCATACTGCATCTGCGTCAGATTCGGAGCGATGGCACTGCCCAGCCGGGTCCTGCACATGTGCAAGACCCAAGACGCGTTGCTATGGTCTCCGCGCATGCGCAGTGTGTCTATCTAGTTTCCGTAAATCTCAACAGCGCACTATAACAGCAGGAGGAGCTTTGGCAAACAGGAATCACATCCTAGAGCTATAAAACCTTCTCTATTAGGGCAAAAGGAGGAACAGGGGAAAGAAAGGGGATAGAAGCAAAGAAGAAAACCATCACAATAATAAGTGCATATGTGAACATAAAAACAACACAGATTATCAACACCATATAAGTATTTATATAGCATCCAAATATCCAAAGGCCAGAATGATGTCTCCTTGATTATTGTTGGTTATTCATTTTTAAAACAACCCAAACAAGGGATCAGTTCCGTCAATTCCAATACTTCAGAAAAAATATTGAATGAAGACTTTTGGATTGAAAATCTGGAAAAATAATTAAAAACACAAATTAAAAACCGGTAATTTCCATAATGTCAAATGTGATAGACGACAAAAAGCAGCAACTATAGAAAAGAGCAAAAAATAAGGATTCATTGAGCCCTTTGGGAGCAGAGTGTCAAGTAACACAATCCACCTGGCTTCCATTTGGGCTAGTACACATCTTAAATTTCCACCTCTTTTCCCTCCCCTCACTATATCTTTGGCCCTAACCTTCAGCGATCGTGGATTAAAATCATGAAATTTCTTAAAATGACGTGGCAAAGTGTTAAGAAGACTCTCAATGCCAAGGATATGTTCTCTTACCCTCCTCTGGAGCTCTCTTGATGTCAAGCCTATGTAGATCAGGGGGCAACCACACGTTGCATAATAAACAATGTGGGTTGATCCACATGACATACGCTGCCTTATGTCAAATCTCCTTCCTCCGGAAGAGTCAAATGTCATAGCTCTTTCCACATTGGGGCAAGCTACACAATGCCCACACGGATAGCATGCAGGGTCGGGGCCTCTAGTACCAAAGGGGTTCGTCGGTGGAGGTACATAGGGGCTATGTGAGATCCAATCCCTTAAGCACTTGGATTTACGAGAGGTCATAAGAGATCGAGTGGGAATGCAATCAGATAGAACCATATCTGTCTGCAGCACACCCCAGTGTTTCCTCAGGATCGCCTGCATGGTATTCCACTTGTGATTGTACGTACCAATATATCCCTTTTCGGTCTACACCTTAGCAGTGTCTCCCTCGGAGTATTTTTAGCCCTCTGGTACCCAGCCTTTACCATCCTCCTGCTGTAGCCCCTATCACTGAATTGCTGACCCAAATCAATGGATTGGTGTTCAAACCCTGATTCGGATGAGAAAATCCGTCTCATCCTTAGAAACTGGCCAGTCAGGATGGCGCGTATGGTGGAGGGGTGGTGTCCAGATTTGGCATGTAGTAATGCATTTACTGATGTTTCCTTACAGAAAACATCAGTCTGCAATCCACCTCCCTCATCTACCGAGATGTCGATGTCGAGGAAGTCAATCTTTTTCCTCTCCACTCTGTGCGTCAGCCTGATGTTATATTTGTCATTCAGCTGACGCACAAAGGATTTGAACTGCTCCACAGTGCCCTGCCATATTATCAGGACGTCATTGATAAATCTTAGCCAGCACTGTGCCTGGGCACAACCCGGGACACCCTTGTCACCAAAGATGTCTCGTTCCCAAAGACCTACGAAAAGGTTGGCGTACAAGGGTGCGTAGTAGGGTGATGACAATTTTAAAAATTTTGCAAAACGAAAATGAAAGTATTAGTATAATCAAATTTGTAAAATATTCAAAAAAGTTCCCCCTCTTTTTCATTTCAAAATTTTCAAAAATAAGATTTTTTTGTGTTTTAATTTTAATCTATAAAGAAAATATCTTTCTAAGTTGTAACAAAAAGTGGTATTTTATTCACATCTAGAACATTCTGGAATATTTTAAAATATTTTGTCATTTAGTATTATCTTTTCTTTTTCAGAGCAAAGCTTCCAGTTTTATGATCAAGAAGTGCAGGACAGGTCATTCAGAAAATGTCTTCTAGAAATTCCAGCAACAGTGTAAAGGCAAACAGGTCTATCTGGACGAGGAATCTGCCCTCCTATTCTCAACATAAAAGGGATCCAAGTATTCCATATGTTGAAAAGCTCTCCAATCTCACGCGGATGCCAACGAACTGCCAAATTCTTGGAAACTTGAGTTTTCTGTTCAACAGCGAGAAACGGCGACTGGATCGAAAAAAAAATATGATAATGGATATAGAATTGCTCTGGAGGGAAACTCTAGACTTCCCACTTTTATCCAGTGCACTCATCAGAAAGAAACTCAATCGTCTGATTGATCTAAATGACAAAAACAAAAAGAAACCTTCAGATAAATTCACTGCAACACTTTCTCAGTTATTTGATGTCACCAACGTTAATGGAGAATGGAAAAACTCAGAGGATAAAGAGCTCTACCTGAGGCAAGTTCAGAGTGGAGGCAAGGTTGGTTTTTCGACGCTCCAAATAGCTCCTTTGGAATCAATTCATCCAAGAAAACGAATCCGACTATCAATATTTCAAGCTAAAGCCAGCACTTCGCAATCGCAACCCACACATGATACTGTCTCTGAATCTTTACCCGAGACTCCACAGCCAACCTCTTCTTCTGCGTCATCTTCCCCTGAACGCTCACCGAAATACAAAAGAGCAAGCACTACAACAGAGAGTTTACTGGTAGTGAAAAACAACATTTCTACACATAAAGCAAATAAAGTGCTTGCAACCATTGCTGAACAAGGTCATGGTGTACCGGTTCCAAGTCAGTCGGGTGTCTGGAGACGAACAATCTCAGAAGGACAGAAAATGAAAACCAAAATTTTTAAAAAACTTCAAAGCAAAGATCCCTATTGTCTCCACTTTGATGGTAAAAGAATCCAAGGGGAAGAGTATCAAGTAGTTCTGCTGAAAAATACCACAACCGAAATCAAACTCGGTATTCTGAAATGTGAGAATGGTTCTGCCACAGCTATTCACAAGGAACTACATCAGCTAATTGATGAATACGACGCTTGGGAAAATATTTGCATGATAATCTGCGACACGGCAGCAGTAAATACTGGCCGTTTGAACTGGATTGTAACGCTGATACAGGATGATGTCTTGAGAAAGGGCTTTCAGAAGCCACAATACATTGGCTGTCAACACCATGTACTCGACCTCCTACTGAAGCACGTCATGAATTTCCTTATTCCAGAGTCAACGAAGAAACCAGAACTCAATTATTTCTTCATTGACAAATTAACAGAAAACTATGCCTCACTTCAGATTGATTACCACCAAGTTGCAACAGATGATGTCAACACAGGCGAGAATACCGGATGGCGAGATGATTTCAAGTTCTTTTATAAACTATGTCAGGCATATCGTCATTACAAAACAACATCACGCTGGCCTCGAATCAGTTGGAAGAAACTCCCAAACCTGCACATGGCAAGATGGAACTCGCGAGCCGTATATGCTGTTATAGCATTTTTTCTGATACCAGAGTGGCGCCGCGTCCTCGGTATAGCATGCGACTTCATCTGCTATTAATGGGCAAATGCCTGGTTCCAGTCGCAACACTACAACAAAGCATCCTTCAATGAACTGTTAACCTCACTCACCAAGACAAAGTGCAAGAAGGCAATTAAGTGTTTGAAGGTGCACTGGTTGGTCGAGGAGTCATTAATTGACATTCCCAGATCTAACCAAAATGCTGAACGTGCTGTAAAACTGATGGAGGAACTACATGTGAAATCGAAAAAAACTGAATTTTTGAATCTAAAATTCATAGGAAAAAATAATTTGTGATTGTGAACACTTCTTTTGTTTTCAAATGATTTTTATTGAATTTACTATGCAAAACAGGTAGCTCACGAATACATTACTGAGCGTATTAATTAAAGAATAGAGTATACAACTCAATAATAGTAATACAATAACATGTACAATTAGAAACATTAATTACAATGTAGGAAAATAAAAAGATAATATTAGCAATTACAGATAAGACGGATTGTTCATAACAGAATTACTCCGTCAATATACATTAACAAATTAACTATGTACATATCATTTCACGCGCTATCCTTAGGTGAGGTAGTCAATACAGCCATAAACATAAGTGACCTAAGATCCAAGTGAGTCTCAAGCAGGGTGGTCTAATGTATCTGAGCAGTTAGTATACGTTGTCCATGTCTCTGGGAATATGTGGAGAGGGCATAAAGGCATTCCAATAACGCCATTTCTTTTTATATTTTCTTAAAAGGTTATGCCTAAGTGAGTAAGCATATTCATAAACATTATGGGATCCTATTTTATCAATAGTATCCTCAAAGCTCGGAGGAAGAGGGTCTCTCCACTTAGTAGCTATGTTGTTTTTTGCAGTTAATATAATATGGGACACAATTGGTCTATGAAGTTTGGGAATTAGGTCGATTCCAATAAGTAGAAGCACTAATTCCTCCGTAAGTTGAATCTGAAGTCCTGTAACATCATTTATTAGAAGGTTTATTTTTTCCCAATATGGTCTGAGGGATTTGCAGTACCAAAATATAAGTGATAAAGAACCAACCTCCATACAATTTCTCCAACACAATGGGGAGTTTTGGTCATGAATAAGGTGTAGTCTATAGGGGGTTAAATACCATCTGGTAAAGATTTTGTAATGGGTTTCAATTAACGAGTAACAGGGAACGGCAGAATATATGTTGTCAAACATGTGTTGTATTTGGTCCAGACTAATATCTAGGGCAAGTTCTTTCTCCCATGCCACCAAGTTTGTTGTTTTTTGAGTAATAATATCTAAGTTAAAGGATTGGTAAATAGTACTGGTTTTCCAGAATAAACAATTCTTTTGTACATATTGTACTTATAATATACTGTTTTATACCGTATTTGTTAAAAAACGAATAAAAAAGGTTGCTTAGTTATTACTATTATTGTTTCAATAATGCAAAATTGCATGTCCTTTTTTGGGGGGAAAAAACTATTTTTGCATTATTTCATTTGAATGAAAGGGGGAACAAAAGCAATACTTATTCTTAAATAACCCATAGAAGTTCCTCCATTGCACATGGTTTCATAAAAATTTTTTTTATGTCATTACACTAGTGCGCAGGCCACGCCTATAACAGTGTCGCGTTTCTGCAGGTAATATATGTCCTTGAAAACAAAGAAATTATGAGTCAGGGCAAAGTGGAGCAGCTCAGCAACGAGATCACCCATAGCGCCACCCCGACCCCCAGCCTCCAAGAAAAAACAGACAGCCCGCAATCCATCGTCATGGTGAATGCAGGTGTACAGCGACTCTACATCTATGGTTGCCAAGAGGGTATCATGATCCACAAAGATGCCGTCAACCCTCCTAAGGACGCCCGTGGTGTCTTTGGGATAAGACGGTAATAATTCAACCAAAGGTTTTAAATAATGGTCTATTAATTTGCTAATTTTTTCACATAATCCATCTATGCCCTACACTATCGGGTGACCAGGAGGGTTAAGGGCATCTTTGTGGATTTTAGGATGGAGGTAAAAGGTGGGTACCTTCAGGTATTTCATCATCAATCCCTCATACTCTTTCTTTGTGAGGATCCCTTGTTCACAGGCACTTACCAATATCAAATTCAGTGCAGCCGTGAAGGATGGGAGGGGACTAACATCTAACTTCTGATACGTGGGGCGATTCCTCAGTTGTCGCATAGCCTCCTTCTCGTACTGTTGTACGGGCCATACCACCACATTCCCTCCCTTATCCGCCGGTTTAAATAGGACATCTTTCATGTCTCGCAGTTCCATTAAGGCATCCCTTTCCTTTTTGGTGAGATTATCAAATGTACCTTTTGTTGATACCTCCCTGAAGTCAGAAATTACCAACCTCAGGAAGATATCAATTGCTGGACATAAGGAAAGGGAGGGGAACGTGGTGGATTTGGGGAGTAGTTGTTTTGGGAACCTACCTGTTTGTTCAGCAGTATGTTCTTGAATGAGCTTCTGGTCGCCCGATTGTGTCGAGCATAGACGGATTATGTGAACCAATTTGCAAATTAATAGACCATTATTTAAAACCTTTGGTTGAATTATTGCCGTCTTATGCCAAAGACACCACGGGCGTCCTTAGGAGGGTTGACGGTATCTTTGTGGATCATGATACCCTCTTGGCAACCATAGATTTAGAGTCGCTGTACACCTGCATTCATCATGATGATGGATTGCGGGCTGTCCATTTTTTCTTGGAGGCTGGGGGTCGGGGTGGCGCTATGGGTGACCTCGTTGTCGAGCTGCTCCACTTTGCCCTGACTCATAATTTCTTTGTTTTCAAGGACGTATATTACCTGCAGAAATGCGGCACTGTGATGGGCGTGGCCTGCGCACCCTCGTATGCCAACCTTTTCCAAGGATTTTGGGAATGAGACATGTGCAGTGCTGGCTAAGATAAATCGATTACGTCCTGCTAATATGGCAGGGCACTGTGGAGCAGTTCGATTCTTTTGTGCGTCAGCTGAATGAGAACAAATATAACATCAGGCTGACGCACAGAGTGGAGAGGAAAAAGATTGATTTGATATATGGTAACGGGATTGCTTCGGATTACACATCCGGAGCACTTCGGTTACCGGATTGCGGTTTTCTGCACACATTCTCCCTTAAAAATGTGTGTAAAGGCAATTGTGTTCACCGCATACGGATCTGAATGCGGTGAATGCAATTGCCTAGCCAAATGTGACCCTAGCCTTAGATACTTGTGAAAACATCCTACACCTCGTACTGTATATCCTATCCCCATCTTTCACACATACATTTGAAGACATAGGTGCTTGTTGAAATGCATGACCCCCTTCACACTGCATGATTTCACTGATCAGTGCCCATCCGGTTTGTGAGCCAAAACCCGGAGAGGAACTTGCAGAGAAAAACTAGAATTGAAAAACTGACATCTGTTCTGAGTTTTGGAGGCACTCCTTGGCACACAAACTGGATGGACACTGATCAGTGAAATCATGCAGTGTGAAGGAGGCCTAAGATATTTATTTCCATCATGCTGGTGATAAAGCCCATAAAGTGTTAGGCTGGTTTCACACTGCAGTTTATACCTGATCAGGTTCATCAGTGTTTGTGTGCCAAAACCAGGAGTGAATCTTGCAGAGAAAAACTATAATTGAAAGATTGACACCTGTTCTGGGTTTTGGAGACACATCTGGTTCTGGCACCCAAAACTGATGAACCCTAATCAGGAAAAAACTGCAGTGTGAAAGCAGCCTCAGCTGTCATGTTTTTAAATCTCATCTCACATTTGTGTAAATTGCTGCATACATAATGTGTAGACACTATATAGCGGACAAGCTTATGGTTACATTTTATTTAGGAGTGAAGACATGTAGCAGGAGTATTCCAATGCTTAACTTAAAGATATAATTAATAAACAAGAACATTTTCGTTTGTGGATATAAAGCATGTATGTGAATGTAACATAAAAAAGTATAAAAGAACCCCTGAAATTGCATTGTAGTGTAGTTGTGTGTCTACAGACAAGTGGCATTTATAGACTGGCAAGAAGTCCATGAAATGTGCGTCTCTATGCAATGACATCATGCAGACATTGTTCATCTGGTTGTGTCATCTCCCATCATCTTCGTTATAAAAAGTCCTGTGTATGGCCATTGGAAATCTTAACTGCCCACGCTGAATTTCACAGTGTTCGTTGTATTGTTCCTTAGTTATAAGAGAGGTGAGTCCTTGTTTTCCTCCTTTGTTTTCCTTTTGCTCTATATTGTACCCTAGCACCCTCTTACTTGTTAAAACAGTCATGGTTAGCAGTAATTGCAGTTGACATTGTTGGGTTCCTGGCCCCATCACTTGGGACAAATCTTTCTTTCAACGGGGACAGCTCGTTAAGCCGTCTCTGAACTCCAAAGCCACTTAATTAAATTGTAAGAAAAAAATGCTTGTTTCTGGTGGGAAATTTGCACACAAAGACCCTTTGGCTGGCTCTCATCTATTCTATTGTGGTTTTTTTTTTCGCACAGCTACCCAAACAAGTATACTAATATCACATCATCCTCCCATCCTTCTGCAGGACTCGTACACACGGCATCCAACTGCTGCTGAGGCTGCTGGCGAGCCTCATTAAACTAAAGAAATAAATTGGGTTTGTTAGGGAATGTTTTCCCAATGATTCACTAACAGGACTTTTCTTTCCAACACAATCAAGGATATATAAGTGCTTCAGAAGAGCCATTAACAGACTGATTGGTGAAAGACTTTGTAAAACTGAAGAGTGAAAACAGGTACAAGAAAAAGGCAGCCTATTGTGGACCTATGTAAACACTGTGAATATGATGTCCACAGTTAAACTGTCAAACCTGAGGCTTCTGTTTGTATTCACATAATCAGTCCAACAAATATTTTGGCACTTCTGTTTGCCAGCATTCCACGAGTGTACACTGCGTCGACCCTCCCCTGCTGCACTGTTTCAAATGGTCGTTTCCTTTTTTCAAACATTTCTATAGAAAACTTTACAGGACCATTATAAATCAGGATAATAGAGGGTGAGAATGGGAGAATCCTAAGATTTTCTCTTTTCTTTTTTACAATTCCAGCAAAGCATACTTATTAGAAGAAAACATGGCAATAGCATTACATGTAAACCTATAAATAAATATAAATATACTCAGCACAAGAGCATGTAACCAGGGGTGTGACTGCAACAGGTGAAGGAATTGCAATTGCACCCAGGCCCTGGAACCTAGGGGTCCTAAAAGTCCTTTTGGCCTATAGAAAAAGACTAATAGTATTAAAGATTTGCAATATTTGTGAGCCCCGTTGGGGCTTTCGCAGCAGGGCCCTTGAGCTTCACGTTACTCCACTGCATATAACATACATTTAACTAATGATAAGGAATCCTAGAGACAAATCAGTATTGTTACAATCTATTTACCGTAAGATTCTTTGCTTTCTGATGGCCAGACTAGTATAGCATTTTGTGCCATTCTATAATTTATAGAAACTTCATTCCAGCTCGCCCAGTTGCTCTATGCTCATCCACCTGGGGTTCAGACACCAGCCTCGCCCTAGCCTCACATCAATGATAACAAAAAAAATCGGAGAAAAATTTACATGGTCGATGTGACCCAGTTAACGCGTTTCGACTGAGTAAGACTGCTTAGTGCAGTTGCAACGCGTCAACTGGGTTATGTTAACCATGGAAAATTTTCTTTTGTATGCACTATATTTTCTGTTGAAAAATAAAAAGAAAAGGAAAATCCAGTCCTGTTGAGTCAGATTCCAATTTTTTCTAATATTCTATCATTAAGGCTAAGGTCACTCAGGCACAACTTCTTTTATCTGAGTGAATAGGGTCGATTATTCAAATGACGCTGATAAACTCTGATTAGAGTTTGATTCAAGTGTCAGCTTAAGGTGGGGTCACACGCGGCGATCTCGCCCGCGACATCGCCGCAAAGTGACGTCACAGCGATGCCGCGGGCGATATTGCAAGTGCGTCGCGCTGTGTGACAGCGCGACGCAACTGCAAATTATCGCTGGTCGCAGGTTGACAGGTTTATGAACATGTTAGGCTGGATCGCGCTGTCTGACACTGTTGGCGGCGCGATCCAGCCTATATCGCAGCGTTACTGAGCCATCGCTCACTGGGCTGAGCCCAGCCCAGCGAGCGATGGCTCCGCCCACATCGCCTCCGCGTCACCGGCAACGTCGTGCCGTGTGACAGCTGGCCTGCGATGTCGGAAGCGAGCGGGCACCCGCGCATCGCTTCCGACATTGCAGGCCAGATCGCCGCGTGTGACCCCACCTTTAGAGTGATACAATTCTCTCAGATGACAGAATCGGAGCACACTCCAAGGGAAGGATGGAGAACAATTTTTCTCCATCTTCCCCATTGTGTGAGTTTATGGAAATATGACTGCACTGGAATTCAATCCGAGTGCAGTCCAATGTTTTCCACAAACCCATAGACTTGATGGGCAACTTTCGTCCAATGACAAATGTGTCAAATTGCAGCAAGCTGCTATTTTTTTCTCATGCACAATTGGTACAAAATAAGAAATCTTGATAAGCATTGCCCCTTTGAATAACGTTGGACTGAGTGCTATCCAATAAAAAATCCGATGGCACTCGCCCAAATAATATGGTGGTGTGAGCGAGCCCTTAAAAGATCATCCTGAACTTCAGTTATCAACACGTTAGGACCATCTATCATCTAATGGGCATCTCTATGTTGACAAGTTGACAAGAATAATAAATGTAAAGGTAAAGTCACACGGGGCGATCTCTGCGGCGATGTTGCCGGAAACTTAGCGTGGCTAAGTAACAGCAACATCGCTCATGAGTTGCCACATGTGACAGGGCGATAATAAGGCGATAATTTGCCTAAGCAACATCTCCAGGTTTTTCAACATGTTGGGAAACCTGGCGATATTGCTCAGGCGATCTGCCTGCATCTCCCTGTGTAACGCCGCAACTGCGATGTTGCCGGCAACTTCCCCCGTAGACTCCCATGTTATGGATCGCTTCCAGGGTAGAGTTTAACCCTGGCTGCGATAGTTGCCGGCAAGATTTCAGATGCGTTGCGGGCGATATCGCTGCGTGAGACATCGCAACAGCAGCCATGGCAGTGCACCAAAAAAGTGCGCGCTCCCGTGAGTTGTCGGCAACATCGCCGCAGAGATCGCCCCGTGTGACTGTACCATTAGATGTAAAAACAAAAAAAGAATACTTATTTAATTGTTTATCTGCTGTTTATAAGCTTGTGAAAAGGGCCCTCAGTCTTCCTATAACTGTTGAACTACAGCAGGGAAAATACATTGATACACTGGCAATTTTGAAAGTTTCCTCACCTACAAAATATGAAGAGGTCTTCAATTTTCATTGTAGGTACACTTGAACTGTGAAAGACAGAATCTAATAAAAAAAAAATCCAGAAAATACCTTTGTATGATTTTTAAACCCTCCTCAGACAATTTTCAGTTTTTTTTTTCCTCCCCTACTTCTAAGAGCTATAACTTTTTATTTTTCCATCAATATAGACATATGAGGGCTTGTTTTTTTGCTGGACTCAGGCTAGGGTCACGTATACCAATCAGTTTTTTCCACTGGTTTTAATAAAAGATCCGTTATGTTAAGGCTGGTTTTTGAGCCTCCTGTGCAGCTATGTGGTTTTTGGACTTTGCCATTTTTCCCAAAAAATGCTAGCAAAAACAGATCCATTAATGGATGGTGACATTTTTTAACGGATCCGTTTTCTCATAGGGCTCCATGTTAAAAAAAAAAACGGATCCTTTTTTTTACTGCACCTAAAAAATGCTGTTTGCAGCATCTTTTGGGTCCTGTTGAGAGCAGTCACACTTGAGGCCAGGATCCATTAACAGCATCAGTTTTTGGACTTAGACTTCTAAAGTTGAGAAACTGATGCAAATAACGGATCCTGGGCTTATTTGTGACCCTAGGCAGAGTGTTTTATATATATATATATATATATATATATATATATATATATATATATATATGAGAGCAGCACATTAAACAGTCCAGGGTGCTTGGCCTACCTTGACAGCTTTCCTACTCGCCAGGTACATACCAGTAACAAATGTAGGCAGTAGTGATGAGCGAGTATGCTCGGCGCTACTTGTTATTCGCATGAGTATCCTGGTACTCGGGATGCTCGGCGAGCACCGAGTACAGCAGAGATGCTCGGACTCTTCACTAATAATTATCACTCTGACACAAATGCACTGCTTCCTTCAGTGCACACAGTGAGCTGGCACCTCACAGAGAGCAGATTGATTGTTAGGGTCCCTCTGGGGGTACAGCGAGGTGTTGTATGCTGCGACGATTTGAAGTACTTTTCATATTCAGTGCAATACGACTTTTATATAGTCTTTTTACATTAAAAGTGCTTAATAAGTGCACAGGTGTTTAAAATACATTCCACTGTCTGACTCTTATATGTTATATTACAATCTAATTATACCTTTCATTACAGAAAACGCCGGGTGTGTATCTTCAGTGTTCCGGAAGTCTGACTGCGCATGTTCGTGACTTCCGTAGTATTGCGTCTCTACATATCTATACACACATATATACAGAGCGGACTGGCCCAGGTAGCAGGGGGGCAAGTGCCGCCCAGGCTGGTGGTTTTGCCCTAATTTACGGCTGCTCCTTCAATTAAATGGGCCGGAGGCCGTTGCTGCTTTGCGGCCACAGCTGCTGCAATGACACAGCGAGACTGTGTGGAGAGCAGCGCGTGGTGAGTATCACAAAACTCTCCCCCCCGCTCCTCCCAGGTCGGATCCGATAGCACAATCCCCCCCCCCTCCCGCTCTTCAGCAGGCCGGATCCGATAGCACCCCCCCCTGCTCGTCGGGGCTGAGGGATAAGGTTGCCATCCGGGACACCCACCACCAGCCAGCCCCTGCATCTATTATATAATTGCCGTAGCGACTTCCGTCGGAGCGGCGCTGCTTCCGGTGGCTTGGTTAGCGAGTCCGAGCTGCTTCTCCTGGGACTCTCCCCGTGGCCGCGTAGCGGCCACGGCGACTCCCGAAGCAATGCCCGCAAAGCGGGCATTGCGAGTCGTTGCAGCCTCGCGAAGCAATGCCCGCAAAGCGGGCATTGCGAGTCGCTGACACCCACCACTAACCAAGCCACACAAGCCCATACTACTGTAGTGTACACCGCTATAGTATACTACAGTCCCATGCCCATAAGCGACATGGGACTGTAGTATACCATCGCGCTGTACACTACACCCTCCTGCCGCTCTTACACACTACCCCGCCCACCACTAACCAAGCCACAGAAGCCCATACTACTATAGTGTACACCGCTATAGTATACTACAGTCCCATGCCCATAAGCGACATGGGACTG